>CALYLX010000138.1:0-267973 GCA_944990035.1 Clitopilus passeckerianus
AAACTCGCGACTGCGATGGAAGCAAAAAATGGTTACGTCGCACAGATCAACGACGTAAAGGAGCAACTGACGGTTGAGCGGGCCGCTCGAATCGAGTCGGTAAGTCATTTGCGTCGCAACCTCCTCCCAAACGAAAGAGGCTGATTGAGTTGTTGAGGATTCCCGCACCAAGAGGCTCTCGAGGTTGGTAGAACTACGGAAACATCTCGTCGAGCTGGAGAAAGAATTGAATGCATATGGAGACTGTGATCCAGCTGTCATTGAAGAGAAGAAGAGAGCGGTGTTCCTGGCCAAAGAAGCCGCGCTTCGGTGGACAGGTGAGATCCTCAGACGAGAGAGCTTACCCTGTTCTGTTCCTCATGTCTCTTTGCAGACAATTACGGGACGCTGCTCACCTATTTCACGCGCCAACATTGTATAGAAGCCGAAGAGGTTAGAAAATACCTAGGTATATCCGACGACTACGAGGACCTTGCCTAAGTTGACGGGGGGAGAGGTTGGATTCGGATAAAGAGACGTCGACGGATAAATAGAGATCGACAGAGAATAGCCAAGGTTATAGGAGATCGGTGCAGCCCAAGACCAAAAGGGTTTGTTGAGATGAAGCCAAAAATCAGGATTATCAACATGGCGAGCGGGGGAGTAGCACATGTAAATTGTAATGAATCGATTTCTTTGCACAACCGTCGTGCCCGCATGGAGTGCAGTCGGGAGACAGCTTAAGCCGTTTAGCATAAGCATATTGCGTAAAAGGAGGAGGACCTCCGGTTTCTCATGATGGTGCAGTCTCCCTGTAAGTACAAGGATCTTTGTACGCTCCTCAAGCATCAGAATGGTGATCGATTGATCAGAAGTGTGCGACAGTGAGTTGATTGCATTGCGAACGCCGGGTCTCTTCTGCATCTTTCCCTGTGCGCAGGACCCTCAAGAGGTGCGACACTCGGCTAGCAGGTAGCTCTCAAGCAACGAGTCAACTGTTGGAAAGGCTAAAGGAGCAAACTCGGATACAACAGAGTACGGCATCTAGCAACGGAAACTTGGGGTGAGTCTGTCTCGTACAGTACTTTAGACATTTGTCCGAGAATGCTACTTCCTTCGACACATGATGGCAAGAGAAGTCCAAGCTCCGGCGTTTCTGTATACATAGGTATTGAAGGAACCCCTTCGATGCCAATACAAAGGATGAGTACCAGTTCTCGGTTCCTAGAACCCAGTTAAGTCACATGCCAGTGGTGCGACTGGGCGGAACGCGCTTAAGCCAGCATCAGAGCTATACTCAGTGATTGCGGGGTAGAGATGACAGGGATTTGACGAGCATGTCAGATCCATCCAATGATGAACAGGCTTCCCTTCGTCTATTGAGTCCGAGTGTGTAGATGCGCGTGTGCTTCCTCGTGGGGCCGCGATGGGCCCCATGTACTATGACACAAACAGTCTCGAATAAAGAAACGCGTTCCCCAGGCGCATAGACAGCGCCCGGATAATATCCGGTTTATCCAGTTTGTGGAGGGAAGGAAAGGCTATTTTTCATATGAGGTTTGTGGCAAGACGCACTAAAAGCAGGGTCAACTGATGGTGTGACTGAAGCGTGACCACCTAAACCGTCGGAGGGTCGTCGTCGTGTTCCAGAACAACAAAATTTGGACTTTCATCTGCAATTCAACGTCTTTCTTTACACCCACCATGTCTCTCAGTCCAGCGACTTCAGTTTCCAACGACGAGTCTTCAACGAAGCGGCGACGTACCAATGGCGACCCTAATATGGTTGCACTGTCAAACCAACCCACACCGGCAACGCCGGCCCAGCCACAAACTACACCTCACATTCCGAAGAGGGGGGCGCGGGCCTGTACTGCCTGTAGGAAAGGAAAGAACAGATGTGAAGGAGAGGTAAGAGTTCATTCTTGTATACGGCCCACTTGCTCCCGTCTGCTCACTGTGGTCCGCCTTGCCCGCCCCGGCCCGGTCTTTTGAACTGCTCTACAGGCTCCTTGTCGACGTTGTGCGCACAATGGCATCGCTTGCATTTACGAAAAGCCAGAGAAGAAACCTGCTCCGGGCCTTCCAGGGGCAGGTTTCTTCTCTGGAAACCTGCTCCGGGCCTTCCAGGGGCAAGTGTAGAGTAAGTCTCACCTGCCACGTCTTGGCTTCATGGTTCGGTTGATCAACAATCCATAGGCGCCTATCCCGACTCGAAGGACAATACCTGGTATATTCATTCACGATTGCCCGCGATCATAGCCTATGTTCTAACAACACGTGCAGGTGCTCCAAAGCCAGATGATTGGCATGCAGTCGTCGTTAGATAGGATTCTATCTGCAGTACAATCCAATCAACAACCACAGAACAACATGTCCATGAACCAGTTACCGCCCATGTATCCATCCGGTTCTGGACGGGACGGAACCGGATACCTCCCTTCTCGAAATGGCTACGACATGTCATCCCCAGGCTCCGGGTCTTCTGAACGAAGCCGGTTCCCTCCTCTGCCTGGTTTCGCGCCGCCGGTTGGTATCATATCCTTGGCTATGTACGAGCTGTCGCTTATCTATTCTTAGCCGCACAAATATGCTACGTACGGAATTGTGCCAAGCACTGCACCATCCTCAGATGACGAATCAGAAGATACGCTTCCACGCTCTACTCTGAACGCGCCGATCGAGGCCTTGCAAGGGCTTGCGAACGCGGCTGCAGAGCTGGCGGCAGCTCCTTCCTCGGACCCGCCACGGTACGGTTCTTTTGGCGGACCCCAAATGCATTTCATTGTCTTATCCCATCTGACAGGGTCAAGAAACGCAAAAGGGCCGAACCCATTCCCCGGAACGCGTTTCCGCACGTAGTCGAGAAGGTTGCCAAGTTTTTCTCCAAATGGGTTATCTGTATTCACCTCTTATCTCTATTCAGGGCCTCGTCACCGATACTGAAGCCAGGGAGCTGTATAATATGTAATTGTCGGCTTGACCGCCTTCAGCATCGGCCGTGCATTGCTGACACCGATGTTGTACATAGATTCTTTGCGGGATGTCATCTCTTTATACCTGTGTTCGACCCGATGTACGATACCTATGAAAGCTTGATGGAGCGGACGCCTTGGACCTTCGACGCCATTCTAGCTGTCGCTGGCAAAATCCGCAGCGGCAATGGGCCGCTGAGTCCAACCTTCTACAAGTGTCTCGAAGAAGCTCAAGGTATCGCTCGATCATCACTCTTCGGGCCTGTTGTTCGGAAGGAGGCCGTACAAGGTTAGCGTCATTTCTTATCCAACGCAACTTAACACATATCTAATTTATCTCTTTCAGGAATGCTCCTTCTTGCTGCTTGGAGTACGAACGGCTGGTTACCAAGTGGACATGCTATGCGAATGGCATTGGACCTTGGGCTCCAGAGCACTCGAGAAACTTGCTGAAGATAATGGCAAGCAACGCACTCAGGAAGAAGAACGAGACCTCGGTATGTCAAACTCCTGAGTTAATATAACCCTATTAATTCCATAGTGGTCTCGGCGCGTATTTGGCTCTGTCTCTACTGGTTCGATCATCAGTAAGCAAATCCCCTTGAGATTCGTCGCGGGAACGCTAACCCAGGACCTAGAATGAGTTTGGGCACGGGCCGGCCTATCGTACTCCGCGACGAGAACTCAATACGTCACTGCCGCCTCCTTCTCAACCATCCTATGGCGTCACCGACCGATGTCAGGTTGATAGCCCTGTCGAACTGATCGCACAGAAGAGTAAGTGCCTACGTCCGCCCGTCCGCCCAGGCTGACTGAATCCTCCAGCCCAAATATACGAAACGTTGGCTCCTCTCAATGGTCAAGTCAACCACAATACGCTGGCGTTCATCCGCCGAGCCAACGTTGCCTTGGATAAATGGTGGTCTGATTGCGACGACCTTCATCGTTAGTCTACCCTCCTTCGTTGACTAAAAACTCTTAAGCTAACACTGACCTCAAGGTCAAACTATGGATCAAGACTCCCTCCTGCGCAAGATTCTCGCCGGAGAATTGCATTACGCCAAACTTTGGGTTGTGTGCGTGGCTCTCCGAGGCGTGGCATGGGACAAGATGCCATTTGAGCAACGGGAGCTTGCCTTCCAGGCCAAGGACTCGGCTTCCAACTGCCTCAACATCTTCTTGACGTCTTCAGAATACCGGTTGGTGTCCCCATGATTGACGATTGCTCCCGTCATGCTGATACATATCTTGTCATAGTGCTGCACTACGCTATGCGGTCCATGATAGTCTCGTGACCGCGGCTTTCTCTGGGCTTTTCCTTCTCAAAATGGCCAATCTATTCCCTGCCGAGTTGGATTTGGGTGGTATCATTGGCCAGGTTGAACAACTTGCCCAGCTTCTCCGAGGTTGCTGCCGAGAGGTGGGTCCTGACTCATTAACTGTTGTGTGCATCTAAACTGACGAATGCCGCTCCTAGATATGCACTTGCCTTGCGCATCATGCTTGCCAACCTCCGGCGTAAGGTCGGGATCACCAGTGGCATTGTCACGCCTGCGCCCACGATGCCGCCTCCGTCCTTCCCTCAGGACATGATCGTGTCTCCCACCTTTGTCGATCCCGCGCTGCCGCCCCTTTTACTATGGAAGAGCTTGGGTTCGTCTGGCCCAGCGACAGGGGCATCTTCAGCCCGTCTGCCGTCCCTGTCTGGTTGCAGGAACAGGTAAGTCACCATCTCTCGTTATGGTGTGGATCTTTCGCTGACTTGTAATGGTAGAGCTTGGCCGATCTTGGACTGCCTATCAATGGCTCGGATGGTATCTTCATTCAGATGAACGGCTCAAATGGATGGGGGCTGACTTTCCACCCATGCCTGAAGCCTGGTAAATGCCTCCCACAAGAATCACCCTGGATGGTGCATTCACTTGCAAACTCAATTTCAGAAGCCTCAATTTAATATTTATCAAATGGCTGTGTTCGTGTCAAAACGATACCCTTGTAACATTACCTTGAGAGTCCTGCAACAGCTTTCCTATACTGTAAATAACCGCCCATGCTAATCAATCTTATGTTTGATGTTATTCTTTATTTCCTCGAAATGTGTATATGGCATGATAAGAGTGCGAGCTACGATAGCGAAGGTAGTATTACGGCAATATATGCGATCCAGGTTGAAATCACTCTTCGTCAGAATCTTCCTCTTGCTCCTGCAAAAACTGGAAGAACAACGTCATTAATGTTCGAATATTTCAGAGCGTTTCCAACAGACCTTGACAAGTGCTTCCGTTGCCTTCAAGAAGTGCTGCCTTCCTTGAGGTTTTGATCCTTTCTGATGCCAATATATGATTGCTTGGTCTGACACGCAATCCTTGTTGTACAGAACCTGCCCAAAACTGGTTAGAAACAGGAAAGTCGGGTCCCGGATGGATGGCGGCGTACTTTCAGAATTTGAGGGAAGGCTTTCATGATACGTGTATCCTCATAACAGTAAACCTGTACAACGTTAATTAGGGCGACCTGTGTTTTGGCCGACTGGCAAAACGGCTCTAAGATGGGCGCGTATTTCTAGGAGTTGGTGCCAACTCGAGGTCAACCTCGCTGGTCGAAGAGATTAATGACATACCCCGACTTCGCGGAGAGCCAGACCTTCAATCTGGTCCGCACGGGCACTCCAATCAACGGAAGCCATGAGTCCTTGCCAAATGCATTGGACAAGCTCTTCCGGTGGCAATGGGCTCTCTTGTTGGTGGTTTCTAACGGCCTCGATAATCTGGAGAATTTATTAAATTTGAACCAGCCTAGTAGCCAAAAAATAATTGCCTGCTCAGGGTATCTTCCCTCTCACACTGCTCGGTCAAGCTTGAGACCAAGGCACTCTTGACCACAGCATATTGTTTCCTTGCATACCATTCCGCCACTTGGGGGATTCCGGCCTTCCTAAAATGCTCCTCCAGGAGCTTTGCTTCACGTCTATTAGGAGGGAAAAAGAGAAGGAGGTCCTTGATGTTGGCTCGCTTGAGAGCTGCAGAAAGGTGCTCCATTGACTGATCAGCCAAGTAGGCCTTGAAGACGATAGTCAAGACGTTGATGGACACGTCTATCGGATCGTCAGCGCAAGTTTTGGGAAGAAATGAAGGTAAAGCTACCATTCTTGATAAGGTGGTCCTTGGTCAAACTCTGCAGGCACGATGCACCAATAAGACCTTGAGACATCATCACACCGACGGCGACCGAGACCTTATCTCGCTGCTCTGGTGTCCATCGGTTGATGTACTGGAGAAGCGTTGGGAGCGAGGATTCTTCCAGGGGTTTCTGAAGATATTTGTACCTGCACCAAATCTCCATAAGCAGCAACTCAGGAGAAGCTGACGCAAAACCGCACCTTCTGAACAATTTATTGAGGACATCGACATACTTCTTCACCTCATCTATCTGCACCGGCTCCTTGGCGTTGAAAATAGTGAAAGGAGAGACTGGTGCTCCGTCCTCGAGATAGCTGCCTCCAGGCTGGAGGAGCCCGCCGACCAAGATGAGCTCGAAGAGGCTATCTGCATACTTCAAGAATTCCAACTGAGCGCCTGCTTGAGTTAATTTGGTCGTAAACTGATCAAAATCTCCCTCTGGAACGGCTTCAAGGTACTTGAAGAGTTGATCGCGAAAGACTGTATGAATCCGACATAACAGTCAGTATCGACATTGTGTGTGGGTACTGATGATTACTGACTCTCTGGTTCGTGCTTTGCTTGGGCTTTGACAGCACCTTTCCTGGCTTTGATTCTGACCCCCTGCAACGAAGGCTTAGCGGCGGATTGCTGAGACATACACAATCCTCAACGACGTTAAAGACCAAGCTGGGAGATTTGGACTCGTGTGGATATCTAAAATCAATCCACAGCCCTGCAGCTCAACTCGGTCTTTGCCGAGTAAGCTCACACCATCCTCGCGATATTCGTAAATCGTCATAAATTGGAACATAAAATACATGAAAATACAGTAAATAATACACATTTTACTCCTTCTTCGTAGCATACTCGACCTTGATAAGGTCTGCTGCTTTTCTGCGATTGCGAATACCGCACCAGCCTGACGAAGCAAGGATCAGCAACCCGCCTTGTCCGAGGCAAACGCACTCACCGTATGTCCAGAAACAATCTTGGGGAAAACACTTGCATCAACAATCCTCAATCCCTTTATACCATACACCCTCAGCTGAGAATCTAAAACGCCTCCGTCGGCCAGCGGTGCCATTCGACAAGTCCCGACCGGATGGTACAGCGTCTCTGCCCGCTGTCTTACGATCTCTCTCAGCTTCTCGTCGGGCTCTTTCTCCAAGGCATGATCAAGCAAAGGGCGTTTGTACGTGTGATCAATACGTGAGGACAGTGGGCCGGCTTGGCAATCTTGAAGAGCAGCCGAACTCCACGCACAAGTTTGTCGAGGTCTTCAGGGGCTTCAAAGTATCTGGAAAGGAGAGGTGCGGGGAAGAAAAGTGAGAAACATACTTTGGATCCATAACTGGGTTTTCCCAAGGATCTTTGCTCTTTAGCTTCAGAGTGCCTTTACTGTTTGGCCTGTCACACAAAAATCAGTACCCTTTCACCTTGAGATACATGTGTTGCTTACCTCAGTAGTACAGCGTGTAGTCCGACCGTATGCATCGGGAAAATGTACCTCCCATGGTCCTTGTACGCAAACGGCGTAGAGAATAGTTCCAGATCGGGACTGTCCTGAGCGGATGTGGAGTCCTTCTCTATCGGGGTGGGAAAATCTGCCGCGGGGAAGAGTGTAGGATCGTCGGAACGACAGAAAGCGGCCGCTTCTCCAATCTACAAATTCACGAGTTAGGAGGTGGGAGGGTGCATTTAAGTGAGCGGGGGAGCTTACGTTAGTAGCCATAGGTCCCTTGTGTTTGACGAAGTATGTATACACGCTGCCGAGAGCCTTGACTGCTTCTACTGGTGTGTGAGGCTTGATATGCTTCGTTGAAGCATTCAACTTGTCCTTCAAGTTGACATCCACCACAGGATGATCAATGAGGTTTTCTCCCACACCGGGAAGGTCATATACAACGGGAATCTTGTACGTTTCAAGCTGGGAGGTGGAGCCAATGCCTGACAGGAGTAGGATGTGTGGTGAATGGATCGCGCCAGCTCTATCGTCCAAACATCAGCCCCAAACATCAGCACGCCAGAGATCTAAACTCACGTCAGGAGAACTTCCTTCTTGGCAAATGCTCGATATGAAGGACCATTCTTTGATGCAGCATACTGACTCCGATGGCTCTGGGCTCGCCTTCAGTGGGCTTGTCAAAGAGGATCTTGGTCACGGAGGCATGGGTAGCAACGACCAAGTTTGACCGTGCCAGAACGTCCTTGGTGAGGTATGCTGATTCTGAGGAAACTCTCGTAGCCTTGTTGTCGACATATGTCACTACAGGGTATTAGAAAGATCCGCGTGGCAGTTCGCGACTACTCACTCGTCTAGAGTGGCACCATAAGTGATACTTCGAAGTAAATCAAGCAAAACGTAAACACTCACCCTACTAACACCCTTCGTCCCCGCCGTCGTATTGAAATCAGGGTTAAATGGGATTCCAACCTCCTCACAACTCTTAACAAACGCCGCCGAGGGCTTCGTTATCGAGTTATGGTACCCAATTTCCACTGGTCCTGTTAATCCTTTCTGTTTCCCGTCGATACCAGGGTATTTGGGGCTGGGAACGTATTTCTCAAATTTGCGGAAGTAACGGTGGAAGTTGGCCCATGACCAGGAGTCATCGCCAGTTATTTGGGCCCACTCGTTGAAGTCTCCTGGGGCGCCATATTGAGCCCTATAACAAAAGATGGTTTAGTGGTGGGGCCTGGAACCTGAGAAAACGAACATCTGAGCATTGATGGAGGAGCAACCTCCAAGCATCTTCCCTAGAATACTTCTTAGAGGAGGATTCGTACGAGAATGGTATCAGCATACCTCGCGGCCAATACCATTCTCTCTTCCCCGCTGCAGCCTGAGGCTCCGTGTAAAGTTCGTAGACATGCTTTGTATGAAACAAGAAGTTGAATGCAGCTGGGATGCGACTGAAGAGGAGGCTTTTCCCACTATCGGCAGAGCGGAGGTCAGTGCCTGGTTGTGATGGGCAATGGCAGTGGGCGTACCTTCCTCCAGACTCCAGTAGCAAGACCTTGAACGCCGGATTCTCACTCAACCTGGCAGCCAAAACACAGCCCGCAGTTCCTGTAGATGCATAATAAGGATTGGTATCGAGAAGTTGAATAAGCGCCAGAAAACCATACCTCCTCCGATAATGATGAAGTCATACTGGAATTTAATGTCCGGATTTACATCCCCAGTACTCGGAACCCGCTGCCCAGCTTGAGATCCCTTCACGTAGTTGACCATTTCTCCAAGGTTTCAACGAGTAGAATAAAAAAGAAGAAGATCGAAGGCACTCTTCCAAGAAGGATCAACCAATGTCGTCGCCATGAAGAGGCTTATATTGAATATAACAGTTGATTCCAACCGCCGGTTCAATTTGATGTCCGGGGTAGAATCACATTGTGGAGGTGAATTGGCAGGGTGCAGTAGCATAATCTGGTTTCATCTGGACTTGTCGTAACTCCCCAAGCGATGGGAGAAACCCCTCGATCATGGATCACAAGGACTGGAGGTTACCATATTTGGCAATCGAGGTGTAGCGGGTGCATTTACGCCGCTGAATCGATGTTCAGGATTGTCAAGAATGCACGCCTGAATTGAGACGGAATGATGCTTGTGGGTATGGAATAGGGTTCAAGATACCAGGAAGGGAATAGAGGCTGATGACTCATGGTGGCACGTTGAAACCTTCTATGAAGTGGCGAAGAGCATGAGTTGTGAACTGCCCTCCGCCGACGTCGAGCAGGCCATGCTGTTGATTGAGTTCACGAAATTAAGACCTATACGAAGTTAAACCTTCAGGAGGTATCAGAAAGAGCTGTCCATCCCAGCGTACAGAGGTGTGCTGCGCGCCAAATGATCGATACAGAGCTTTGCTTCCTGGTAATACGCGCCTATCAACGAAGTCTGTGAAGGAGGGCTTGAGCTAGAACCATTCAACCTGACCCCTATTTGTGGAACTGCTGCCAGCAAACCCTGGGTGCCTCTGTGGAGGATATCGAAAACCTCATTTTGAGTTGACTGGGTGACTCAGGAGCAGAATTCGTAGTCAAGTCTCCTGCATGGGGCCATCCAGTCTTGTTTGAAGCTTGTTCAGTAAAACATGGAGAAGGACAATGCAAAGATCCAAAGTAACTCCGCTGGGCCAGTTCCCGAGCGCCAACAAGGGTTAAAGCGGTGGATCCCAGCGCAATTGGTGTCAGTATTTAACAACCAGGCAGTGCTTTTGCCCACAAATCTCTTACCTTTCTACAGCTATTGACACTATTCTACTAATTAGCTGTGATTACGCGTTTCTGGCAAGATAGACGCTTGCCTGATTACAGAACCCCGAACGATCAAATCACAACGCTTATACCAGAGCCACCACAGTCATCACTCAGTTTCGCTACCGGACTACGGACTACGCTGGCCATAGCCTTTTGAACAGGAATATATAGTTCGTACGTTAACCAGAGCTTCGACATACTACTCAGCTGCCCAACTAACGTCCTTGGTCGTGTCTAGATCCTGAAATTACATCACCACCCCACCTCCGATTGACAGGACATATGGCCACGACGACAATGCCACCCAGGTTCTCGGACTCGCCAAATGCAAGAAGCAAATCGATAACAGCTGTGGAGCTTGAGACTTATGGTGTATGTCCTAATGGTTGGCTCCTCGTGGAGATCGCTAATGGATGAGTGGCTGTAGATTCTAAATAGACACGCAACAAAGAATACAGCCTACCAGGTTGGCATATCGGAGGATAAAGGAAGTCGGAGAACGATGGAAGATGCCCATTCCTTCGTCACCGACTTCGACGCTGTAAGGGGCCAAGGGTTCTTCGCTGTTTTTGACGGGCACGCAGGCAAACATGCTGCCGAGTGGTGTGGAAACCATTTTCACGAAGTACGTCTTCACAGGCTATCACACTTCACAGCATCTAATTTTCTCATCTATCATAGCACCTCCTTACAAACCTTCATCAAGCGCCCACAACCGTGTGCCGGACATCCTCAACAACACGTTTCATGATGTTGACGCCAGTCTCTCGAAGCTCTGCGAAGACTCCGAAGGCAAGATCCACTCTGGGTGTACCGCCGTAACTGCCTTTCTCCGACTCGAAGATGCTTCAGGACACCAATCCTTCCTCAGCACAGCCCCAAGTTCGCCACGATCTGAGTCTCCACCAGCCTCAAACCAGACTGCTGCCGACGGACTCGCTGATAGCTCCAGTTCTGGCCACAGTAGTGGCTTCCAACTCGAGGATGCCAGTGAGAAGAGCCTCATGAAAAAGAAAAGCTTCAGTGGAAGCAGGATCCGACAGGCATTGATGTCCTTGACTGGAAACAACAGCCCATCGCATTCGTCACCCGCAACGCCACGATCGACATCCCCTGTTGGGTACAGGCGAGAGGTCACGGTTCCGCCACCCAGTGTACGCAGAGTTCTCTATATTGCGAACGCAGGGGATGCTCGTGCTGTGCTGTGTCGCGCCGGGAAAGCCGTCAGGCTGAGCTATGATCACAAGGGATCAGACAAGCAAGAGGCAAAGAGGATCACCGATGCCGGAGGTTTCGTGCTAAGCGGAAGGGTGAACGGTGTGCTGGCTGTGACCAGAAGCTTGGGTGATAGCAGCATGAAAGAGTTTGTCGTTGGAAGCCCATACACGACCGAGACCGAGCTTTGTGAAGAGGACGAGTTCCTGATCATTGCTTGTGATGGGGTAAGTTCAATTTCTTTGGATTCGCTTCTCTTCCAACTCATCGTGCATTTATCTAGTTGTGGGATGTCGCCAACGATCAAGCAGCTGTTGATCTCGTTCGAGAAATTCCAGATGCTCAGACAGCAAGTACCAAGCTTTTGAAATATGCGCTTTCACATCATACCACCGATAATGTCACTGTCCTTGTTGTCCGGTTCAAACATGTCACGGCTCAAACGGCTTGATGTGGACTAGATATTCTTCCAAGTTCTGACCTTCCTCATGTTCCAAAGGCTGAATGGCGTCGCTTATTACTCGGTTTTTGATATTTTCCCTTTAAATGTCGTTTGTTCTCCTGCTTTTTCTGGGGCCATCGTATACTCAACCGAACGTTGCTGTCATATATATCATACACACACTCTCATGTATCCATAAGACCACGGAATACATAGTTATTGAATTTCTCTCGCCTTCTGGGATGATTGTTTCATGAAGTCATCCGCAGTCACCGACGTTAGGCGGATCAAAGGCTGTGATCTAAGCTAAGGGTGGCTTCCCTGTCTGGAGCTGGTTTCCTTCGGATTACGATTGCAGGTCAACGTGCCCAAGCCAGCCTCCTCTTCAAAGCCTAACCTTTTCTGGTCAACGAACTTCCTCACGACTTTCAACGTTTCTCTTCTTTCTCGAACATCTTTCAGCACTCTACGCCACTTTTACGACTATAAGCCTCAGACGAACTTGAAGCAGCAGTTGCTGTTATTCGGAACATAATGTCTGCACCTCCTTATCCTGGCCCTACGCCCAACTATGCCCCACAGAATACGGGTTATGGGCAACAGTATTCTGACGGACCACCACCCCAACAATATAACGAGCAAGGATATGAGAAATCGCCATACGAGGGTGGGCGATTCAAGCCAAAGAAGAAGATCAATGACCCCATTTTCCTCATCCTTTTTATTCTTACGGTGCGTACGCTATTCAGCTTGTCAGTCCCAGAGAGGCTAAGCATTCGATAGTTCCTCGCCTTTGCGGGACTCTCTGGATATGTTATCAATATATGGGTGAAGTCTGGTGGTCTAGGCGGTGGTCTTGGAAAAGCTGGTGGTCAGACAGGGTCTTCTGTGACTGTGAACAAGTCGGTATCCCTTGATTTCTTAAGTCTGAGTATTCACTGACTCGTGCAACCCAGGAGCACCGTCTGGCTTTTGCTGTTCGTCACTGCAGCAGCAATCGTTCTTTCGGCTTTGTACCTCCTCTTGACCCGAATGTTCACACACATGATTATGCACATTACCCTGATTCTGACCATCGTCTTGAACATGTAAGTCCAGACCATATTCCCTCATTGATTCTCGCTAACAGTTCCTCCCAGCGGTATATGCATCTACTATTGGATTACAAAATATTGGTGTATGTCCACTCGCAGGTTCTCTCACTTCTAGGAAATGCTCACTTCTTCCACAGCCGGAGCGGTCATCTTCACCATCATCGCCCTCCTCTCTGTACTCTCGTACTTCGGTTTCAGGTCTAGGATACCACTGGCATCGCTTTTGTTACAGGTTGTGATGGATATCTCGAAACATCATATGAGCGTTTATGCAGTTGCGTTCGTAGCGCTGTTAATCCAGGCTGCTCTTTCTGCGTGGTATACCTTCACTGCGATTGCAACTTACACTACATGGACCCCGGCAGCCCCAGTGAGCACTTCACAAGACTTTCTACCTCGTCTGCGTTACTGACACTGGACCAGATTGTGCAACCACCTCTTGTTCATCAGCCACAGTTGGTGGACTCATCTTCTTGAGACTTTTGCCTACCTTTGGACTGCACAAGTTGTCAAAAATGTCGCACTCTCCACGCTCGCAGGTGGCCCGTACGGCTCCTGGTATTACTTTGGGCCTAAGGACATGGGCCAGATGGTAAGGCTTCTGATGTTGCACCTCTCCTGGACTTTTAGGGCTAACGCCACTGCTTCAGCCAAAGAACCCACCATGTCGGCATTTGGCCGCGCCTCAACATTGTCTCTTGGATCGATTGCATTCGGTTCTTTGATTGTCACTATCCTTGAGATCATCCGCCTGGTGCTCAACATGATCAGGCAAAATGCAGCTGCTGACGGCCACCGTAAGTAGTCACAATGAAACCGTAGGTGAAACTGTGCTGATTCCACCTTTTGTAATAGCCGTTGAGGTTTGCTTGTTCTGCTGTGCTGAATGTTTCGTGGGTTGCATTGAGGCGTTGGTTGAGTGGTTCAACCGGTAGGTCCAATATACATCTGGAGCCGGGCATGTTGCTAATTTATATCTTCCTCGTTCACAGATACGCATACATCGAAATCGGTGGGTTCTCATTCAACAAGTATGAACCTCTCTCTGACGTTGCTACGCAGCTCTCTACGGCAAGAGTTACATCCCCGCTGCAAAGGACACCTGGCGTCTTTTCAAGGACCGCGGAATCGACGCCCTCATCAACGACTCCCTTGTCGGGATGACTCTCACCTGGGGCGCATACATGATTGGTCTCATCTGTTCCTTATTTGCGTACCTCTATCTTCGATTGACGGCACCCGCCTACAACGCTGGCGGAAGCTACACCGCGCCGATCCTCTTGTTCGCGTTCTTGATTGGTGTGCAATGCTGTACGTCGTCTCTGCCTTCTTATGATTAGGAGCAAATGTATTGATTGCTCATATAGCATTGACACTTTCGTCCGCGATTGAAGCTGGTGTCTCGACGATGTAGGTGTCACCCTTGTTCCTTGATGTCCTATCTCACACAAACGAATTCTAGCTTTGTTGGACTCGGAGAAGACCCGCATGTTCTTGCCATTCGCGCACCAGAGCTCTTCGGCGTAAGTCCCTCAGGCCTCCAGAAGCTGTTCCAACGCTAACACAAATATGCAATAGATGATTGCTGAGAGGTACCCTCATGTCACGAGCGGTGTTCCACGAGGTTGAAGGAGCGCCTCAGAACGTTGGCGGATTCTAATGACCTACTATTATTTTACCGTGATAATTTTGTTGTACATATTTCACGATTTTCAAATGAATGAATGAATGGTTTGGCTATGAAGGCAATCGGCGTCGTCAACGGAGCGGGCTATATTCGATCGACGGGATTGCTCTTTATCGGTCCTTGTCGATTAGTGGTTAAATCATCTCGTTGTGGTTTCACTGCTCCGAGAAGCCGGAAGTTCGAATCCTCCCTGGGACATTTTTTGCACCATGTTCCTTTGAATCTGGGAGTGATAGATTCATGGGCGCTGTGGAGTTCAAAGCACAAATCCCTCAAAACGCCATCGCGCCATCCCTGGTCCAGTAGGCGGGTTCTGAGGCCAGTAACAATGATGCTCGTCAACCTACAATCCCATCCATATTCTCCAGAACTGAGGGTATTGAGCTGAGCGCACCATCCTAGAAGAAAGAATGGGAGGATTGGCATGAAATATCTCAAAATATTAAACAAAAAATTGTCCCAGGGAGGATTCGAACTTCCGGCTTCTCGGAGCAGTGAAACCACAACGAGATGATTTAACCACTAATCGACAAGGACCTTATGGATGAGATATTGTTCGCTCTATATGAAACAGTGATTCATCAATTCATTCTGATGTCATCCCTTCGTCACTCCATGCTGCAAGCTTCCACCAATTCAAACGTGCATGCAGTGTGGTAACTCTTGAACTCTCGCCTCCACCATGAGGAAAACCTCCTACGTCGTAACATTTGTTGCAGTCGCCATAACACTTATTTTTGTTAGTTTAACGCACTTCGTTGCATGCATGAGTCTAATCTTCGTCGCAGAGTGTGTTAGCCAGGGTCAGGACAGACTGGTTAGTCCATTCTCTGAGTTATAGCTTGAAAGTACATTCATCATGTGCTCAGGCTGGTTGTCCGGACTGAGATTCTTGGGACGAAAGTAACCCTGACCTACGGCCTAGCTGAACGATGCGAAGAGGAGGTAATGAACCTACCTGGACCTAATAATGACCGAGTGGATTACCACAAGTACGAATGCCGCATCTTCCCAGCAAAAGTCACGGACAGGTGTGAGAAGGAGCTGTCAGGCTTCTGCACTGCTTGGACGAGTGCGAGATACATGGAAGAGCTTGCCCTGTGGTGTGCGGCGGGTTCACTGGTTGCGATTCTTTTCGGCCTCAGCACGGGTTCGAGGCGCCGAAGGATCTGGAAGGTTGTCGCTGGTCTGGTCCTTCTACATGGTGGGCAGAGTTCTACCCCTAAATCTTCTTCTTGACTCAACCTTTATCCAGCTGCGTTCCAGATTGCAACTTTCGGTGTGATCACTGACCAATACAGAGTTGCCAGATATCCAACGTTCGACCATGCCCGCCCTGGCAAGTTTAACCTAACGCTTGATCTATCTTTGCTAAGAAAACTGTTCTTTCCCAGGGTTGGCCTATGCCCTCAACTTAACCTCCTGGATAGCTGGTCTCATTATCACAGCTGGAGTAGTGATTACTGGGATCTCAGCTGAGAAAGGGCACAGATGGGCGGCTGGTAATAGAGGGTATACTCGCATTGGCGTTTCGTAGAGCCATCATGTCCCCAGCACATTCTCTCCCCTCTTCTAGTGATAGGACACTTGTAAATCCATATACCTATTAAAACTCGCTGATGTATTCTCTATTGATATTGTATATCCATGCGCTAGATTGGACCGCTGTTGTGATACACGAGGACATTCAATGCCTCGACTGTTCATATGCCAAATGCAGACAAGCATGAAGATTGACACATAATGATAGCATTGAACACCATAAAGTTACAAATAAATTCGTCTTTTTAGAACCAGAACCGTACAACACAAGACCAATCATTTTTCTTCCCAGAATCCCTATGATTCCATGGAACACGACTCCGCATTTATTGGGGGCAGTTCGAATCCGAGTAGAGGGTAGCGTCGCCGGGGCCAGCTTGAATGGGATTGCAGCTGCATTTGAGGTTGGTTAGTGTACACTTCTTGTGAATGACACCCCTGCACGTACCCAGGGAGCTTAGTCAAGACGCCGTCGATAGTCTCAGTAACAACTGGGCTAATCTTGCAAGTGTTGGCAACGGAAGCTTGCTGAACCGTGAGGAATCTGCAAGCTTCGGTGACACCTAACGGGAGTGAAGAGGTTTATGAGCAAGACCAAAGGGACGAACCAATGCTTGGAAGCATACCTTGACCAGTCTGATCATTGGGGTTGTTGCACTGATCAATAGCATTCTGGAGGGCGCCCGAGTCCCAACCGTTTTGGAAGTCTCCGTGCCAGGAATAACCTGTCGGGTCTCCCGTGGCGTAGACGAAGGGCCACTTATCAGTTCCAGGGGTCCAGCGAGATGCGAAGCTGTGGACATCCCAGGTGACTTCGTAGAAGAGCTTCATGAGAGGGACTGGGTGGGTCGAAGGGCAAGCACCATTATCGAGGCCAGAGAGGTAGGCAGTGTGGGAGGTGTGATCGGGGGTGTCGACGTTGACACCATCCCAGCAAGCTATGCAGTTAGTATCAGAGTCTGGGATTGCTCTGAGGGCTTGAAGTTACTCACCGGGCATGTGGATGCGAGCGTTAAAGCCTAACTAACGTGTGAGAGACTGGCGTTTGGGCAGGGAAGTAGTTTCATACCAGACTCGCAGTCAGTAGGGGGAAGCCAGAACCGTCGGTGTTGTCGTAGCCAGGAGCAGGGTAGCGGAGACAGGCCCACTGAATGGCACGTTCACGAAGCTCACCCTGAGAACCTTCCCGACGGGGTACCTGGATTGGAAAGACCATCTTGAATACGGGAAGGAGTAGAGAAAGATAGGTCACCCACTTCTTGCTTCGAGAGGTAGGATTGCCACTGAGCATTTTAAATCCGGCAGGGAACGTCTTTAGACCTTTACCACCGTTGGACACATCACCGTCGCCACGGTTTTGGTAGTAGACCAGAAGGCCACCATTGTTGACGGGCTCGAAAGTCTTGGTTTTGGGATCCTGGAAGTAGAGTTTTGGGAACCCTTCACCAGGGCGTCCAAGCGTGAGTAGATCAACGGAGAGGTTGATAACGTCCAGCTCACAGTAGTTGGAGAGATCCTGGGTGACCTCGCATGATGTGCACTGCGAAGACCTGAGGTAGTCGTAGGTGCTGTTGGCGCGGAAGTCTATTTTCGTCAGGCTTTGTCCACTCATTGAAACAGCCGCAACTCACTACTGGCACCATGGATAGTCTAAGAGAAAGCGATCATCAGAAACATGGTCAAGGCAGAGCCATTTGCATGATCCTTACATGAACGTGATTAGACGGGTTCGAGTTAGGGCTGATGATGGGATCGACACGTTCTAAACACCGTCGTCGTCAGCACATAATCATACTTCGTTCATGCATACCTACCTTGAACAAGAGGGGCAGTACAAGCAACGCGGAACCACGCATGAGCGGGCCCAGAGTTGACCAAGGCGACAAAGATGGCAGCAAAAGCAGGAGAGCGCTTCATAGCGATGATGAGTTAGTTTGCTGAAGTTAGAGCTCAATTCTGAGAGGCTTTTATAGGTTCCTGAGAGCTTAACATGGCGTATGTGTGTGGTCCGGCATCGCATTATTGGCTCAAGGAAACATACAGAAAGTGCGTGTGACACGAGGCATGGTCATTGACGATAAGCCTGATGACCAGTTAGGTTCGCCAGGTGTTGCTGAATCTGGGATCTTGACCCATAGGAACAAACGAGATACGATTCATAGAGCACCGAGCGACTACCGGAACGTGATGGTTATACAAGACGGAAAAACGGAGAGGGTACGTGACTGTTTGGCAGGCTAAAAATAACCCACACGCCACAAGCGATCAAAACTTTTCTGATCCCTCTTCTTTCTCTTCCTATCATCAGCACGCACAAGTTTTTCTGGGACCTCAATCATCTGAATTACAATGCGATTCAATAGTCATGCGGTTCGAAGACAACCAGTCTGTCCTTGTTCATGAAACCAAGTAACGATCAGCAGACCTGTCTTATACGCGATCGTCCCTCCATGTTTATTTCTGGCGCTTTCATGACGTTGTTTGGTTTTCTGAGCTGAGCCAACAGCTGACAGTCTCACTTCTTGGAAACTTATTTTGCTCTCGGTATACGTCGAAGGTGACTGTCTACAGCTCCTGTGTGGCCTCATCCCCAAGGCAACTCCAAGTTAATTCGAGATAATACGGCGGACGATTCGTTTGTTCGACACTAGCAACTATTCTGGGTTTTGACTTCCCCGGAACAGAGAAGGAAGCTCAAAACTGTGTTAGCTAGTCTGCTGAGAGCTGCGGTGAACTCCACTCAATGCCGGGACATGGTTAATCTTCTGCACGAACTGCTGAACTAGTACTAAAATAACGTGCTCGCTCTAGCAAAAACCCACATTCTATCGAAGTAGTTGTCCAAACTATTTTTTCTACGAGTAACGTGGACAAGATAGATGGTTCCTAATGATGTTTGAATAGAATCGGGCGTCAGAATGAGCGGATTAGTCCGACTTTGGGGTAATGTCTGGTTGTAAACGCAGGACCTCGGTGCCGACTCCGCCGTTGCTAAATATAATACCACGGATAGTACCCGAATCTTAGCTTCTGGCACATTCTGTCCGAATATGGATCATCGCACTGAAATTCTCTTGCATTAGCCGTTAGGAGACGTTTGTCGTAGCGCAAGACTCACATACTCCCTTCTGACGGTGACTGAGGACATGTGCTACATGATAGCATCATGGCGTTAACTAATCAATTTATGAAAAAGGCGTGTTTGAAAAGAAAGCCTGAAACTAATGAGTAATCGGGAGTGGTATGGAAAAGTATACATCGAATCTGTTTCAAAGTGGACCACCATTGTTGCTTCGGAATCCCGGCCAAATATTCGCTCATGGTTTATAACGAATGGGAGTAGGAATTTAAATCTGACCTATGGGGCTATAGGCATCGAGAACACCTCCATGAAGGCTACTTTGACTATCTTGTTCCGGATTTCAACATTCTTCCAGATAAAGAACCTAGAGGATGCCGCCGCTTGCTTTTTCGGGCCGGGGTTTGTTTCGGGGGCTCAATGTAAATCGTCACCATGGTCAAAGGAGCATGGAAAGTATTCACGGTGAGGGTTTTTTGTAGGGCCACATCTTAGCCGTTGTCTATACTTTCCTATTCGCTCGTGCAAAGGGGGAAACTATTGGTATCCAACAAATTGACGGCAGGTACCAGAATCAAGGTGCAACTTCCCAAGAGCGTAGAACAAAACCAAGTAGGTGTTCGAGAATACAGTATGGCATGAGCGAGCACATCCACCTCCACGACAAGTCCTCATGAAGTAAAGCGCTATCCTTTAAAACACATATAACATTTGACGGGGACATACATTTACAAAGAATCTGTAATGCTTTCGAAGTTAATCATTTATAGTAAGACCTTTTTTCCAAACCCAAAATTTCGTCGGCGGCCATATCATCCATCGTCACCGCTTAGAAGGGGCAGTTGGAACTGGAGTAGAGGGTGGCAGCACCAGGGCCGGGTTGAACGGGATTGCATCTGCGGGAGTCATTTCAGTACCGAAAGACAAACGAGGCATGGTATTCCAACGATTGACGTACCCAGGGAGCTTGTTCAAGACACCACCGTCAACTTGCTCATTGACGACTGGGCTGATCTTGCATGTGTCGGCAGTGCCCTGAGACTGAACGGTGAAGAAGGGGCAAGCTTCGGTGATACCTACATCGAGACACCGTTGAGTAACCGTGCAGCAGGAATCAAGGAGTCGCATGAACGCACCATTTCCGGTTTGATCGTTGGGGTTGTCGCACTGGTCGATAGCATTTTGGAGGGCGGTGACGTCCCAGCCGTTCTGGAAGTCTCCGTGCCAGGAGTAACCAGTCGGGTCACCAGTGGCGTAGAGGAAAGGCCACTTGTCAACACCAGGATTCCAGCGGCCGGCGAAGCTATGGACGTCCCAGGTAACCTCATAGAAGAGCTTCATGAGATAGACGGGATGAGTCGAGGGGCAAACACCGTTATCGAGGACGGAAAGGAAGGCAACGTGGGACTTGTGGTCAGCAGAGTCGACATTGACGCCATCCCAGCAAGCTGCAAACGATACGTGAGATCTTTGAACTCGTTTTATAAAAGTGACACTTACCAGGCATGTGAAGACGACTTTGGAAGCCTGTGTGACTTATGAGAGCCTCTCCAATGAGAGCATAGAAAAGTTCGTACCAGCCTCGCAGTCAGTCCAGGGGAAGCCGCCGTTGCCACCGTCGTTGTTGTAGTAGTCAGGGTTGGGGGTCGTGTAGCGAAGGCAAGCCCACTGAATGGCGCGTTCTGCGAGTTCGGCCTGATCACCTTGACCGACAGGATACCTTTGTTTTCCGTAAACTTCGAGAATCTCGGTGCGATATGTGGGCGAACGAAACTCACTTCTTGCTTCGGCGAGTGGGGTCTCCACTGATCATCTTGAAACCCGGAGGGAAGGCTTTGATACCCTTCCCTCCATTCCTCGCCGCACCTGCACCACGGTTTTGGTAGTAGATTAAAAGACCGCCATTGGGGACGGCTTCGAATTTCTTGGTTTTAGGGTCTTGGAAATAGAGCTTTGGGAACCCTGCGCAGAGCAGTTGATTAGTCTCCGAGAAAGTAAGTCGACCGATATACACACAGTAGTTCGAGAGATCCTGTTTGACAACGCAGTTTGTGCACCTTGAGGCCCTCAAGTAGTCAAAAGTGGCATTAGCCCGGAAATCTAGTTTCGTTAGTTCATGGGAATTCAGATCTTCTAGCGCAGTATACTTACTGGCACCACCGTGAACCGTCTGGGAGCGAGCGTCAAGAATTCTGGCAGGAGTGGCGCAGTACTCAAGTACTCACATGGACGTGATTAGACGGGGTGGTGTTGGGGCTGATGATGGGATCGACACGTTCTGAGCATCATGGTCAGCGCAGATTCATACGTGTCCATCGAGACATACCATGGACGATTGGGCCAGTACAAGGGACACGGAACCACGCCTGAGCGGGCACGGTGTTGACCACAGCGACGAAGAGAGCGGCGAAAGCAGGAGAGAACTTCATAGCAACTTCGAGTGAATCTGCTGAAGATGCAAGGACATTATGCAGAGCTTTATATACAATTTCCACATGCTGAGCAGCCTACAAACGGCAAGTACACTCGTCGCAGTATTGGCTCAATGGTGGCCTGGCAGCAAACGTGTGACCTGATACAAGTGTTGACCCGGTGACTCTGCCAAGGGAAGATCGCCTAACGGTTTTAGATCTTAATTCTGGGAAGTCGACGAGAAAGAACCCATTGGGCAGCAAGACCTACTGTCCGGGGTGTCCAACAGAGACGACGGAAAAATCCCGATGGTCGTGACTTCGCGGCAACTTCGCGGCGCCACAAGCGATCAAAAATTATTGATCCCGTTTGTTGCCTGTCGTATGCAAACACGAAAATCTCTTAGGACCTCGCCCAGCTGAACTGACAACAAGATGTTGCACGCATGTGGGATCAAGGTCGTAGAATATTTTCATATCCCCCTAGATCTTCAGCAGATCTGGCGGTGTTCTCTATCACTTGCTCAGAAACTCTCCGACGCCCAACTTCTTGCAACTTCGTCGAAAATGCAGTAGGTTCCCCTGACCGTGCCATCCAAATGGCCGTTTACGCAGGCTCGAAGAGTTGGTCCTGAGGCAGCACCGAGATTTATTAACCTGATGGAACTATTCCTCTGGTTACACTCGAAGTGAACGGTAAAACACGGCGGTCCGAATTTATAATTCCGTGAATTAGGCTTGAATTCATGATTTGCCGGAACACGACAAGTAGTCTGATGACCCTGTTAATTTGGTCTCCTGAGAATTATGGGTGGCCACTCGAGGCCGGCATGGTCCACGCTTTTCTCTAAATGATCGAAAGAGAAGCCAACTTGGCATCGAGACCCACTTTACGTCGATTGAATGTAATATTGCCGAGCCTGGATGATTTCAGCCTGCTCAGCGTCTAATGACGTTGATTTGTGGAGCTCCACATCTTGTTATATGGGGTAGAAATCAATAATACAGCAAGTCGTCGGTCCTGACATCCGCTCTGCTTTAGCGAACCGCGTGGAACTCGAGAAAGGCAATCACGGTCATATACGGCTGCTTTTGGGTTCTGCCATACTGTTCCAGAGCTTGTTCCCGGAGGCAATTACTAGCACAGACCTCTGTTCCAAAGTAACCTAAGGTAACAGTGTAGAAAAAATGTGCGACCGAGAATTAGCTGAGAAGACAGAGCCAGATTGCCAGAACTCGGAGACATTATCTTGCTGTTAACAGTTCCAGTCATATGTAGGTGTCCCCCTCAGGTAGACCAAGCGCTTTGTTGAAGTCTTTTGCGCTGCTTTTTGTGTAGATCATTTAGAACAGAGCTGAACGCCAACCCGGATGTTAGTACAAAATGTATCGAAATCGAAATTCGAGCTTAGTGAATATGACACCCAGGTGAAGAACTCAAAATATTTATGATCGACATTCACGTGGGGGGATTTTGGGTTATATAGTACATGCGAGGTTTTCAACTAAACGACTGGAATATTTACAGATGCCGTAACACATGTCTCTGCTTAATGAATCGGGCAGTTAGAGTCGGAGTAGAGGGTAGCATCACCGGGGCCAGCTTGAATGGGATTGCAACTGAGTGACCTAGTTAGCGACTAGTAACATCTAGAGAGCTCGCACAGAAGACCTACCCGGGAAGCCTGTCAAGGACTCCGTCAATTTTCTCGCTGACGACTGGGCTGGTCTTGCACTTGTCTCCTTCGGAGGCTGCAGTGACGGTGAGGAATTTGCAAGCCTCGGTCACACCTAGCCGAGGTCAGTAAATCTGACAGATCGAGGGTGCATCGATTCATTTACCATTTCCAGTCTGATCATTCGGGTTGTCGCATTGATCGATAGCACTTTGAAGGGCATTGGTTTCCCAACCGTTCTGGAAGTCCGCGTGCCAGGAGTAACCGGTCGGGTCGCCGGTGGCGTAGACGAAAGGCCACTTGTCAGTTCCGGGCCTCCAGCGGCCAGCAAACGCGTGAACATCCCAGGTGATCTCGTAGAACAACTTCATGAGATAGACGGGGTGAGTGGATGGGCAAGAACCATTATCCAAGCCGGAGAGGTAGGCAGTGTGGGAGGTGTGATCGGCGGTGTCGACGTTCTAAACCCATAGTTAGTAAGTTGATACTTTAAACATAGTAACAATGCGTGCCTTGCCATCCCAGCATGCTGCAATGAAGAGATTAGGTTCAGGTCTGAGATTCGGAAACGATCAACATACCAGGCATGTGGACACGTGCGTTGAAGCCTATACAATTGTGAGAAAGGTCTTCAAACGACAATGTTCACCGATTCTTACCAGACTCGCAATCAGTGGTGGGGAAGCCTGAGCCATCGGTGTTGTCGTAGCCAGGAGTAGGGTAGCGGAGGCAGGCCCATTGAATGGCACGTTCCCTGAGTTCAGCTTGGGAACCTTGTCCGACAGGGTATCTGAGGTAAATGATTAGAACCGAGATTCCGATTACTACGGTGAAACCGGGGGTTGATGACGAACTTCTTGGAACGGGAGAAAGGATTGCCTCCGAGCATTTTGAACCCGGCAGGGAAGGCCTTGAGACCGCTGCCGCCATTCTTTTTGTCTCCATCACCACGATTTTGGTAGTAGACCAGAAGGCCTGAAACTCTATTTCAATATCGAGGCGTAAATCATTCGTAGTGGCAAAAATTTACCTCCGTTGGAGACAGGTTCGAATTTTTTGGTGGAAGGATCCTGGAAGTAGAGCTTCGGGAACCCTAGTCACGAATTTGTGAGCTAAATCCAGTGAAAATTGCATGAAAAGATTACAGTAGTTCGAGAGATCCTAAACATAGCACTTGATCAGAAAACGAAGTGCTAGGGTCCCGAATGTAAACATACCTGAGAAACAAGGCACGACGTGCACTTTGAGGCTCTCAGATAGTCGTAGGTGCTGTTAGCACGGAAATCTATAGATATTGTGGGTCAGAGGATGTGCCGTGGCGGCATAGCTCGCTCTTACTTTGTGCACCATGGACGGTCTAGGGCGGAAATGTCAAAGGTAGTACGTATGGCAAAATGGAACCACTCACATGGACATGGTTAGAGGGAACAGTATTAGGACTGATGACAGGATCGACACGTTCTGAATACAACATAAACAGACGGAAGCTTTAATCATAGCAAAACTCTCACCTTGGACCAAAGGGGAGGTGCACGCGACTCGGAACCACGCATTCACCGGGGCCGAGGCTACGAGAGCGACCAAGAGAGAGCTCAAAGCAGGAGTGAGTTGCATTTCGTGTTTGACTATGGGTTGTCTGTCCGTTCCACCGCAATTTCTTTGCACCTTTTATACGAAAAACTGTCCACGGTAATCGTTGGAGTCACCACTTCGAAATGCACAATCCACATCTTGGCCGCTTCTGAGTAAATGTAATTCTGTCATTGATGTTGGTCTCCAACGCATAGCTTGAGCCTAAGATTCTGGTAACAGACCATGCCCATCCGTCCAGCCGAATGTTCGAAAGAGATCTCGGAAAAACAGAACTGTCCGAATAAGGTTGAAAGTTGCCGTGTGACCTCTCTAGACTCTGAAGATTTAGCTCACCTCGGGCTGATCGACATGTGGAATGTTGAGGACCCACCCACATCTCGCCGTTGAACTGAGAAAAAGTATCAGCAGACACGCTCACCCACACTGTTCTGTATCAGTGTAACTCGTTACCATAAGTTTTCGCGCCCGTCTTGGCTTCCTAATTGATTAGCAAGAGGTCAGATCATTCCTGGTCACTACCGTCGACACTCCGCATGATCCTCTTCTTCGCGATTGTTGTCCTAATATCCGTTGAAGTGGATGATGTACCATGACAGTCTTGTGGCGAGCCATTATTGCAGGAACCGCTCGGAACGTCATCACTTGACAACTGCCAGGGTATGCCAAGACAAAGGTACAAGAAGCCTGCCCTTAAAATACCCATCAAAACGATCAGCCTCCTTCTCTTTTGAGAAAACGGAAATGCGGGGTAGCACAAAGTCACCTAAAAGCCTATTTTGAAAGATCTTCAGCTGTTTCCGTCGAATCAATGGAGACTTACTGAAGAAAGATAGGAACGGGCAGGTCTAACCTACGCTCAAGGGAGAAGAGAAAAATTTCGACCCATCTGCGGTTTTACGTCCCTCATCAGAAGATTGAACAAAAGTCGGGTTCTCGGTGCCGCGACCATCTGGTACACAGGTCAGTTGCCAACCTGCCAAAGCCATACCCACTTCGGTTGTCTTTTCTTCGATCACCACCCCACAGCCCCAGATAACCCCAGACTTCCTCGGTCTCGGATGCCGAAATATGTGCCTCGCGCACCTGATGAATAGCCGCAGCAGATGGGCGATAAGTTTACAAGAAGCCAAGAACAGCGTCTAATGCAAAAAATTGGCTCAACTGCCAAACTAGTGACATCTGGATGGATCTGGCGGGATTCAGCTGCACTGGGTAGTGCGTCATTGGGTCGGTAAACAATAGGAATTGAAGAGTTGTATCGGGAACGAACAGGAATCGAAAAGATTCGAACATCGCATTCCGGATAGGTAAGTTGTACAGAAATGTTCGTATGGTTAACACAAACAAGGCAAGTGCATTGTGACCAACGTGCAAGTCTTTCCCGCAGGTGTGTCATTACCCTGCTGGAGGTAAACGTCATAGAACGAGGCGCTGCTGGAAGGGCAAGCGATGAAGTTGAGCTGCCTGGGGTTTGTTGTAATGATTGTGTCTCCCTCCAAGCCCCAATTTGTCGTTTTGGCAGTCGAGTCCAAAGTCAAAGTTTTATACGACTGGGAACCGCTGGAGTCGATATTGAGGTAAAGCTTGGAACCGCTGGAACTGTTCAAAGAAATTGTGCCACCAATCGTGAAGCGGCCGGAGGAGGCTTCCGGACCCAGCTGAGGCTTCCCACCTACACCACGAACAATTATTCAGAGGTTGATCCGCCCAATGACTCTACAGCCAGTACTTACCATTGTTCTGTAGGTAGAAGTGGAAAACCGGGTCTTGGACCGTACGAATCTGCGAGCCGGTGGCGGCTGGCCCAGAGCTGGTTGTAGTCGGCGGTGTCGTAGTCGTGCCAGGGCTCGACGTTGGACTAGGCGTCGTCGTCGTCGGAGGTGCACTTCCAGGTAAGCATTGGGAATAATCTAATCATGATGACCAGTCATTCGGGGGCCGAGATAAGATACGTCAACGGAACATACAAGGATTGCTATACGTGCAAGTGTAGCCCGATACGCAGGTTGTCGAGCCTGACCTGAAAAGTGACGATCAACAAGGACATGGAACTTTGTGGATCGTGTTCGGGCTAGGTGGGTTAAAAGATAGGAACTTACCAGCCTTGGCCGCCACATTGTCCCCAGGCAGGTGACTGGCCGAGAGCGACGGCTGTGACTGAGGCGAGCGCGATAGCAAGAGTAAAGCGAACCATTTGCTCCCGTGCCACATATCAATCGAATGGGGTCTTATAACATGACTTTAAAAATTTCGGTGGCAACTCGCGATAATTAGAATCTTCTACAACAATCATCGGATGTTTCTTGGCTGTTTTCGTCGATATTTGCCTCGTCGTCGGCAAAGGGCCATGTAGTCATGGGGCAAGCCATCATTGAAGCGGTGATAAATTCTCCGACTGCAACCAAGCTGAATGAACGTAGAAAAATCTAACAACCCAAGAATCTTATAGCTGTAAGCATAGAATTCAGGCTTTTCATGCAATGCAGATAGTTTTGAATCCATTTCAAGACGAACGAGTTAAACAACGCCGAGAAAACAAGGATATGATTCGGGTGATTCGCGGATCTCCATGTTCCGTCCTGGCGGGTGCAGATACACCTGACCTCTACATTTTCTACTACGACTGAGCTGTATCGGATCCGTTCCTTGCAACGGAAGCGACGCTGTACGTCATCAGCCTCAGTGTAGGAATTGAGGAAAGGGAAGGATGGTTCTTGATTGTACTCTCCGCCGTGTCTGCCATTGGTTTGAAGTATATCGACAGGTCTGTCAACGAGCCGGTCAATACATTGAGGAGGTCGTAAATTGAGGTAGCCACTCTATCAGAAACGTTTCGTATTCTCAGAATGGATATTGGAGGAATGAAACAGAGCTTCGCTTCTGTTGTGGCATGAATTCCGAACCGTGGGACATCCGAAGAACAAAGTGATCCCAACCAAGCAACGAGATTTTGACATTCGCGTTCCTCTGTGTCCAATGTGACGTCCCTTAGGCCAGCCGGCAAGTGGAAGGAAGGGATTGGCGAATCAGGTCTTCTAAAGGAGACGCCGCTTATCTCCAAGATTTGCAGAGTGGGGAAGGCGCAGACGTATTTAAGGAGTGCGGATTCGTCTTCGAATTGAATACCCAAGAGCCGGAGCGATGTCAAATGAGGTAGTAAAGGGAACCCAGTAGCGATTAAGGGGAAGGGTTCTCCAAACCAGGAGCTCAAAGACAGGTGCTCCATGTTTGGAAATGAGCCAATGATTCTTGACAATGTTGCTGCAGTTTGAAGGCCAGGGAGATGCTGAATTGGGTCTCCAATTGCAAGTGTCCGGACTTGAAAGTTGAAGGTGCACTTCGGGGATTGCGAATTAAGGATGTGGTGCAAAGTATCCATGTTCGACCGACCGACGCGCAGGAAGGAGAAGGCACGAGCCCTACTCGTAATGAGAAGCTGTCTTCCTGAGATTGCGCAGTCATTAAGAGTCTTGGAATCGTGGCGTGGTATGTACTGAATGATCTTGTCCGTCAACTCAGGTGGAACGTGGAGAGGTGAAGGCGCAGCCATTCCGCAAGTGAATGTCTAAACCACCAGGGCTAGAGACAGTAGATAGAGACAAGATAGAAGCATCATTAGGGGCATTCAGCCGCCCATTAAAGTGAGTCCGATCTTCAACTGGGTTAGTAGAGAATCATGGAACGGTTGGGGTTAGAATTTTTCTTCGGGTTCACCAAGCTGGACAGTACGATTCACCTTTCAACCCGACTTCATGGTGGATCTAGTCATTTCAGGCGCAGGTCAAGTCGGAGCTAGCACGAATAAGCATATGAACGCTCAGCTCTCCCTTGCCATCCATACAGTCCAGTGGTCGAAACATGGAGGACAGGACAGGATTGTGGATGGGGATAGAAATGATGGATGATGGTGGCTGGGCACATCGGCAACTGCTCCAGTGCAAGCTCATCGCTATCCGCAGTGACGACAAAACTTTTATAAAGCACCACCATCTGCTGGTATGTCTTCGACCAACTCGAGCTACCAGCCAGTTCCCGACTCGGAAGATTCTGAACTTGACAAGCCTATTGAATACCCCCAACGCAGACGGTACTCACCCAAACGACTGATTCTCTTCGCGCTTGGATTCCTTGTGGTCGCGTTTGCATCATACAAACTCGGTCAGTGGTCTGTTAGTCCGAAGCCTGCGGAACAAACATCGCTGGAGGAGATAACAAACACCAAACCATCGTCATCTTCTTCCACTGTAACTGCCACTACGAGCAGCTCTGAACCGAAAGCCACAGAAACCACAGGACAGGACAAGATGACTGGAAAGTACAGCGTCGGATAGTAAGTCCTTGAATCGTTCAAGGCGAGTCGCATTGGTTTAACGTTGCTATTTTTAGTTTTGTGAACTGGTATAAGAAACAACGTGTGTTTGTCCCGTTCGTGCTATTAACCTTGCCTGCAGGGGGATCTACGGACGAAAATACCCTCCTTCCTCTATTCCCACTCAAGATCTCACGTACGTTCTTCGCAATTCCTCACAAATCGCTAAGCCACGTACCAACACCATGACCAGACATATCCTCTATGCCTTTGCCAATCTTAAAGGAGACTCGGGCGAGGTCTTCCTTTCCGATCCCTGGGCGGACAAAGATATCCATTATCCCGGCGATAGTTGGAATGACTCTGGAAACAACCTCTATGGTAACCTGAAAGCCCTCTACAACCTCAAGAAACAGAACCGCCATCTTAAGGTTCTGTTGAGCATCGGCGGGTGGACCTATTCTCCGACATTCCATCCTATTGTGGTAAACCCACAGACCCGAAGGAAGTTCGTAGAAAGTAGCGTCAAGATTCTCGAAGACTACGGGTTCGATGGTCTGGACGTGGATTATGAATACCCAGAAAACCAGGAACAAGCTTGGGCCTATGTCGAGCTTCTCAAAGAGATGCGCGAGGCTCTCGACAGGAGCGCTGCTGCTAAAGGCCACGATTGCAAATTCCTGCTCACTGTAAGCATTTACCCTTAAAATACATTGAATACTCGCTGAGTTGACCATCCTCCAGATCGCAGCCCCTTGCGGACCAGAGAAATACAAGAAGCTCTACGTCAAGGAGATGGATCGCTCTTTGGATTTCTGGAACCTGATGGCCTACGACTTCTGTGGGTACCCCGTTGACCAATAGTTCGAGCCTTGCTCACCTAGTATTCTTCCAGCTGGGTCGTGGGAGTCCTCTGCCGGTCACCAAGCTAACATATATGGCGAACCGCTTAGCGCGTCCTCCGCAGTCAGCTGGTACCTCCACCAAGGCGTTGCCCCCCATAAGATCATTCTCGGCGTTCCCCTCTACGGTCGCTCGTTCGCCAGCACCCAAGGTCCTGGCCACCCATTCTCGGGCGTTGGTGGTGGCTCATGGGAACAGGGCGTCTACGATTATCGTGCGCTCCCAATGGGTGGAGCTCATGTCATGACGGACGAGCAAAAGGGAGCCAGCTGGACCTATGATTACCAGAAGCAGGAGATGGTTAGCTTCGATAACGAGGAGGTCGGGCATTGGAAAGGGAGATATATTCAGAAGGAGGGCCTTGGAGGGGCGATGTTCTGGGAGTTGAGTGGCGACAAAGGCACGCATAGGGAGGGTATGGAGAAAGGTCCCGGTAAAGAAGAGATTCCTGGCAAAAGCTTGATCAAGGTCGTGAATGAAGCCATGGGAGGGCTCGACTACAACCAGAGGAACTGGTTGAAGTATGAAAACAGTCAGTTTGATAACCTTAGGAAAGGGATGGAGTAGGCGGGGAGATGAATAGAATATAGTTGATAGTAATATGCCAAACAGTCGCTCGAATAATAACCTTATTTCATTGGAACGGCTCAAGAGGCCCTCCCAAGTACAGACTACGCAACATTTCTAACCCGTATAACATATTGTGGTTGAGAGTTTATGTCCTAATGGTGGGCTTGAAATCCAGCAGGATCCAAAGCATGTATTTATTACGGTAGGCGAATGCGCTGAGTCGGCCAAGGCAGATCTCGCCTGAAATAAAAACCCGCTTATTCCAGACTGCAAGCTAAATCAAAGGCAACTATGCGGTGCCCTCTCAATACATGCAAAATTTGGATACTAGACAGTCGTAGAATCGGTTCTTCAAAGGAGAGCGGATTACAGGACCGAGTTCTGTTCATTCCATGGTAATCGCCCCAGATACCAAGGTACCAAGCCCCTGGAGACAACGTCATCAGCAGCCGGTCAGGTCGAAGTCGAAGTCAAGTGGGTCTCGAAGCCCAGGTAGGTTTATTTTGATCATTCCAGGAGGCAAGTGTGTATTCCAGCATCGAGTTTTCTATCTAGCTCTCAGCAGACCAACTTGAGAGGATCATCAGGCTTCCTTCTTTGTTCCGGGAAACGGTAAATTCGAGCATAATTCGCGGAATCCCGAGTTCGGACCGGTATGGTTTTCACCGCTTGTTCTCTAGCCATATTCTACTACCAAGCTTGCGGGCTCGCTGAAACAAGTCGGCTGGAGGGAGAGGCAACTCAAGAAAGCCTGAACATTAAAGTTGATGTCGTAAAAATATTGTTCGAGGGTCCTGGCAGAGAAAGAGATTTTCAAAACAGCTTACGTCTGCTGATCCCTCCTTAGAATCCAGGAGAAGTCGTTGACTTGGTCCCACGTGTTTGCGACATCTTCTCGACATTCCCGCTGGTATGATCCCACTCGAGGTGTGCATACCCCTGGCAGATGCGACAAATGGCATCAATCATTCTTGATTGCTTGTGGCGTCCTAAAGTCATGACCTGTCGCATTTTTCCGTCTTCTTAGTTGAATAGGCAGCAACTTGCTGCCCAATATGCTTGTTCTGGTCGGTTGAATCGAAAATCTATAACCGCTAGCGTTTGTCTTGGCGGAGTCACCAGATCAAGCTCAATGACCTTCATCGTATCACGCGTTTCCTGCCAGGATGTATTACAATTTCGCTCATGCTGCGACAACTCTGCTCAGGATTTTCCATTTGCGGGATACTGTGCTTGTCAGAATGTATAAAAGGCACTGTGTACTATGTTCGAAACTTCAGCAGATTCATTCGAAGTCGCTATGAAGTTTACTCCTGCTTTCGCTGCTATCTTTGTCGCTTTGGTCAACTCTGGCCCAGCCCATGCGTGGTTTCGAGTCGCATGCACTGGTCCTCTCGTTTCAGGCAAGTAGATCACAAAAGGGGGTGTATATATTAACGCTGAACATCATTACTACTAGAGCGCGTTGACCCCATCATTAGCCCCAACACCACGCCTTCTAACCACGTCCATGTAAGTTGTGAATGATTGGGCTACTCTGTGTCAGGCCTGTTGACATTCCCTCGCAGACCGTTCACGGCGCTAGTAGTAAGTTATCTCCTATCCACAAAATCATAAACAGTTGACGAACAAAATCAGACTTCAAGGCTGATAGCACCTACGACTACCTGAGGGCTTCAAAGTGCACAAGCTGCGTTGTCACCCAGGACCTTTCAAACTATTGTAGGTTCAAAACCCGGTTTATTCTGCTCGGTACTAATAAAATTCTCCTTCCAGGGTTCCCGAAGCTTTACTTCCAAGACCCGAAAACCAAGAATTTTGAAGCCGTACCCAACGGGGGCCTTCTTGTTTACTACCAGAATCGTGGTAACGGTGATGTAAAGAATGGAGGGACAGGCCTTAAGGCCTTCCCTCCTGGTTTCAAGATGCTGAGTGGAAATCCCACCTCTCGGAGCAAGAAGTAAGTTATAATTCCCTGTTTTCGTCGTGACACTAAAAGTGAATGCCATAAATATAGGTACCCAAGGGGTGAGGGCTCTCAAGGCGAACTTCGGGAACGTGCAATTCAGTGGGCCTGTCTCCGCTATCCCGCCCCTGGCTACGACAATACCGATGGCTCAGGTTTCCCGACCACTGACTGCGAGTCTGGTATGAATTGTCTTCTGTTTTTGATAGCAACATTTCTTAAATCTGACACAGGCTTCAACGCTCGCATTCATATGCCTGGTAAGTGATCTTGACATGAAATAAGCCTAGAAATTCACGCGACCTCGTAGCTTGCTGGGATGGCAAAAATCTTGACTCCGCTAACCACATGGACCACACCGCCTATCTTTCTGGGCTCGATAACGGCTCTTGCCCCTCGACTCATCCCGTCACTCTCATGAAGCTCTTCTATGAGGTTACTTGGGATGTTCACACCTTCGCGGGCCGCTGGAAGCCTGGCACTGACAAGTGGCCTTTCGTTTATGCTACTGGCGATCCCACCGGTTATTCCTGGCATGGGGACTTCCAGAATGGCTGGGAAACGACTGCCCTTCAAAATGCAATCGACAAGTGCGACAACCCGAATGATCAGACCGGAAATGGTACGACTCTGTCACATCTTGACCTCAGGTTCGCGGAAATCTGACAACTTTGGCAATCTAGGTGTTACTGAGGCTTGCAAATATCTCTCCGTTCAGCAAGCTTCGGTTGCCAATACGTGCAAGATTAGCCCCGTCGTCAATGAGCAAATCGACGGCGGTGTCTTGACCAAGCTCCCTGGGTGCGTTAGCTGTTACAACCTATATCCATCCTTCAATACTGAACATAATCTACTCAGTTGCAATCCTATCCAAGCTGGACCTGGTGACGCCACCCTGTATTCGAGCTCTAACTGCCCCATCCATTAAGGAATGACGTTGAAAACGAATGGTGCCCACTGTTGAGAAGATTGTAATCAGCTTTGTAGTCCAAAACTTTCGATTGTAAATGTATTTACTCAAATGTAACCATGTGTAACCTTAACTGTCATAAGTGGTAGCCTTACCTGCGAGGGCAATGTATTGCGATGAAGACTATCCTTTTTTTTCCAGAGCTTCTACGGGCTTCACGACTATGCCATATTGAAAAGTATGTCCTGGTCACTATCTCATGGACCATGATTACAATACCGCACGGATGATATTCAGCACGACGACAATGGTAACAACAGAACTATACAGTTGAATGGCGGACAAGAACGGAAGCATTACAACGCTCCCCACCCCACTATTCGAGGTTGGGGAAGGTCAGAGTGTTGAGACTCCTCCCACGGGGCGTAGAGATTGGCGGCCCTAACAAGAACACTTTACCAGATCCTTGTTTCGAGCAACAAGTCGACATTGTTCTCAAGACCGATGCAAGCCTTGAGGAAAGTTTCAAGGGCATTGCGTTGGCGGTTAAGACTGTTTACGACCTCTGTGCCAGGCTTGACGAGGGGCGCCTTAAGCATGTAGGATAGGAGAGAGAGGACGGGGTAGAGAGGCACAAAATCCTCCATCTTCTTCTCGTTGTCCGACTTGCGGTACTTGATTCGAGTGAGAAGCTCAGTCAAGATAATGAGGTCGAGAATGAGAGGAGTAGCAAGGAGAGAGTCCTACGAGGGAGAACGATTAGAATGAAGAGAAAGCGAAGAACGTAAGGGGATCACAAACCTCGCACTCGTTGAAGATATTGATGGTAGACCTTCCACCACAGAAGATCTCAGAGTAATACTCATCGATGGCCCTCTTGGAATCACCAACGGCAGGGACATATTTAATCACGACAATATGATCAGGCTGCTCGCCCTTGCCCCCCACGTTGGCCTCTGCCTCAGTCGGAGCTTTGTAAAGAAGCCTGTTGGCGGCAACCATATCATCGACGACGCTGCTCTTGCTGATCTCCTTGGACTTGAACTGCTTCTCAGCGCTCAGGTTCCTTCCATCGTTGTTGCCCAAGTGGTTGTAAGAAGCAATGGAAAGGGGTTTGATGCCAGCGTTCACCAGGAACTCAGCAAGAACGGACTTGAGCTTGGTCTGGCCAGACTTGATATCGTCACCACCAATGAAAGATTTCTCCCTCTCGGCAAGAGCGACGACGCCGGGAACAAACGTGTTCTGAGGGGCACCATTCACAAAGGGCTCGCCTTCGAGGATGGCAGCAACAGCGAACAGTGTAGAGGGCGAAACCTCGGAGTGAGATGCCTTGATCGCAGCGAGAAGGTTGTCGGCGGTGTCATTGACGCCAGGGATGATATCGCTGTAACGCTCAGTGTTTGCGGTCCAGAAGACAACGACGCGATCCAGTCCGTTGGCCTGCTTGAACTTGCGGATATCACCGCGAATGTGCTTAAGGTGGGCCTGCTTGTCTGTGCCAGGGATTAGGTTGTCAGCACGGGCCTTCTGGTTGGCAGCGATGAAGTCGGGGTAGTAGATCGAGGGTAAAGGGGTCCCCAGTTCCGCCATGTAGGGCTTGAGCTGGCGCTGAAGATCATAATTGAGGACATGGGCTCGTTCCATAGCATTATCCATAGCTCTACCGTAAATATCCCAACCACCGAGAGCGAGGTCGTTAGGGTGCACCATAGGGAGCATGTCGGAGAATGGGACATGAACATCGTTGCCCGTGGAAGGATCAGTTCCGACGCGCACAGTGGAAGCGCGGATGACAGAACCGATGTAATTGGGCTGCTGGATGCCTTCTTTGGTGTGCCAGGCAATGTTATGGCGGTTAGCAAGAATGGTTGCGCAGAGGGTAGTACCATTATTGCCGCCAATCCCAACCATCATGAGACTGGAAATGCACAATTAACGTGAAGTTTGTCGAAAAACATTGATGAGAAGTGCTTACCCGGTCTTGTTAACAGTTCGCTTGGTTTGGAACTCGTACGACTGCTCAGTCGGAGAGATGAGGTACTGACCGTCAGTCACGGTAACGTTAGAACTGCGGTTGACGAATTTAGCGGTGATAAACTCGTCGGTGAACTGTGCGTTCTCGGACTGAACGGTGATAGCATGGCCACGACGCTCGGCAGTAGGATGAACAGGGAGGTCATTCTTGAGTTGGGCGTCAGGGGAACCGCTTCCAGAAGATCCGTTGGACGATATGGGACCCATCGTAGATAAGTTGAAAGTTTATGGGGATGGTTTGGGAGTTGAAGAATTGAAATAACGGTAAGGATGGGTCTTAATGTTGTATCAGGAAGCCGGCGGTGGTATGCTTGGCACCTCGGTGTGTGTTATGAGCGCTGCTGAGCTGATTCGAGTACATGCACTATTTGCACGTATTCAGCAATAACAGTATGTCAACTGCAGAGTCAAGAAGGTAGAGAGAACTTGTTGGAGCTTTGGGGGATAGTCAAAATGATAAACAGTGGGTATTGGAATAGCGAGGATGCAAGGCTCCAACGAAGGGCAAGGCAGCAAACCGAGGCCATTTTATAGGCAAATTGGAGGGCCGAGTATCTGATGCGACGATGATAGGTTAACGTTCAATCAGTGCATGTCCCTCGATGTTTTGCAAACCGCAGCGTTTTTTCTCGACAATGGCTGGTAAACATCATCGGCAATCGTCCGCAGCATCGAGCAGCATCGACCTAGCCCAAAGCTGACAGCAAAAGTCTGCCCGAAGGGTCACTGATGAGCAGTGACGATAAGCATTCGTTGTACCCGAAGAACGGCTGGGTTTCCACAAGAAATCTGATGTTCGTCGCACCCGTGACCGGAAAGTGGGAGGCCATGCTAATAAGAATCGGTCAGCACAGGAGTTCCTGGCATCTCCGTGGAGAAATTCATCGCGTTTTCATCCCCGATGATGGAAGCAGAGATTGGCGTCCATTGAGTGATTGAAAAAGTAGTCGCAAGTAAAGGCTGGAGGTACATTTTGTCCTTGCTGGGTCTGCGGTAGCGGAGTTTGGACTTAGCTCCAATTGGTCAACGCACTTGACAGTCGCCAAAGATTAAGTCGGTCGAAATGGCAAGCATTGCGACCATGAGCTGTTGGGAAAGTGCTGAGAAATGAAGACTTACCCGGGTGGTGCATGTCCTCCACTAGCATCCTGCGTCTCTATAGCAGGCACAATCAGAATATAACTCGCTCTGTGTCCAGCCAGTTTTCAGGTCTATTTTCTACGCCAAGGACGCATCAGCCGTTTATTAAACAATTTCATCTTTTATCTTAAATATCAGGAATGGTATAATACGATTTGAAGGGAAGGAAGGAAAAAATACTAGGAGGGATGTCTATCATGAAGTAAAAGTCCAATGCAAATAATAGTAGAATGGTGGCATGATTGGAGCGAAGAATGGATGTCATGGGAAGGTTTGTGGGTAATGTGGTGGAAAAGCAAATAATATGTGTCGAAAGAGTTCGTCTAGTTGGTCCGATTCTGGCACTCATTTGGAGTAAAGCAAATCTCGTGATAACGCTACATGTTTCAAAGCAGAAGGAGGGGAAGGTTGAACGAACGAAGGGGCACTGAAGCACGCCACAGCCCAATGTCCAAGATGTTAATGATAGTATTCGGATATTCAAACAGTCCGTGCGCCGCCTGGGCGCTGGTGATAGGATATACACATATGTACAGACCCGAACAAAGGCCAGGTCGGTGGAAAGAGGCAACGATTGGCAAGGCCGGAGGGGTTAACATCCATCAACCAGCGAATTTTTCGGCCAAGTTTGGTGAAAATCGTCGATCCACGTCGTGAAGTTCGGATTTGAGTAGGCATCAATGTAACTGTAGACCTGGGATGAGTACCATCCTCGAACAACTTTCAGAACATACGTACGTCTCAATGTACTTCGCAGTAGGGAAATCCTTTGGGTCACAACCGATATTGATCGCATCTCGAGGCTGGTATACCCGGATGTAATCAACCTTCATGTGGGTCGGGAACGTCAAATGGTCAAAATCAACTTTGCCAAAGTTTTGAGAAATGCCCAAATTGACGAGGAGATACATCGGTTCCTGGGGGATTGCCCTTGCAGAGATGTTCACCGCGGGGTTTGCACCGACGCCTGGGGCGAGAAGAGTCCACGCGAGCTTGTTGTCCGAAATCCAGGAGATGTACTGTGAAAAATATGTTCAATTCCCCAGCCGGATTCAAGAATAGGGATCGCGTACTCCGTCGTCGAAGCCGGGCTTGTACTCGAATCCGTAGGTCGCAAACTGATCGCCGTTAAGCTCATAGTTTAACGGGTTCGTCTCAGTCACTACTGAGGTCGTTTGTTGAGTCACGCCGCCAACATAGGTGTTGTGGTGTGAAAGCGTAGCATCCTCTATGATCTGATTGTCCGACGTGTTGAACCAGACATACGATTCATCAAAGGGCTACAAAGCGCAACACGATCAGCCTCCTGAAGAAAAGGAACATTTTTGATACACTCACCGCCCACTGAGCAGACTGAGACACGTGTCCGGTCAGTTTCGTTGCATCCACCTGTGCCTCAAACATATCAATTTCTGGGGCTGCTCGGCCTACGAACGTTCCGTCCTTGTGAACGGGTCCCGGATGCGACTCTCCCGGGCATGTACATCTTGAGAGACGTTGGCCTGGGAGGTACGATAGAGCGTCATTGTTGAATGGATCACCGTTTTCGGTAGCGGCAACAGGCTGTCCGTTGATAGTCTGGTTAGGGGCGGTTCCGACGTCGCAGGCGTCATAGGAGTACGGCCACTAGAATAGGGATTAGACAAGAGATCTTGCATAGAGAACAGATGTTACATACAACTCCTTCGAGAGAAGCACCGTAACCGGCTCGGCCTAAATTACCCATAGCCCAGACGGCAGGCCAGAGGCCAACAACGTTGTTGGCGCCAGGCAGAACGATAGAAGCCTCCATGTAACCTCCGGTAAAGCAGAATTTGTTCCTAAGTTTTTGTCACAAACACGCATATAATGAGTATGGGTCAATATACCATGTCGACATCATTCCTGATAGATTATGTTTCGAATCAGCGGCGAGCTTGTTGAAAATGTGAATCGACTAACCTCCCTCATAATTGAGGCCATGTGTCTCCTTTTCGGAAAGCGTAATAACCAGGGAACCGTCTTTGGTGGTGATCGCCTCAGGATCATACCACTCCAAGTTATTTGTTGCCTAAAGGGAACGCAATCCAGATCAAGATTGACGAGCGATTTAAGAATACAATGAGGATTACCCAGTAATGCAAGTCAACGGCCTCCCAGTATGGGTCGTCACCTGGATAAAATGTCCTTCCATCGAGGTTAAACTCGTCAGAAAAGACGAGTTGAAGTTCAGTGGTCCCTGTCCGCCATGCCGGCATTGTGTATGCGTTTTTCGGTGTATCCTTGTCAATCAGGCCCCAGTTGCCATTCATTGATGGTATCTTTCGGTTAAACAATTAGATAGCAAAGAGCAAGCATCGCAACGATACTCACTTGACCACTGGCGTTGATACCCCCAAGATTGAAGCCTCCTTGAGTACCCAGCTCCGTTTTTGTAAAGTGTGATATCAAGGGATATCCCAAGCTGGTAACAAACGCGGATATTAAGGGTGATTTAAAAGGAACAAGTTCGAGTAACTCACAATAAAGCCAGGAGCCCTGCCATGAGAACCAATAGGCATCCAAAATTAGTTAACCCTCTCCACGAAATTAAATTCATGCCGCCTCTATCTATCCTCTTCACTCCTCTAGGACTGTGTAGGTCGTCATCAGCCTCTGGAAATTCTGGTGACAATATTGATCCCCAGTGTCTCGGGTCCGCAGGAAGTGAATACTGAGCGAGACCAGGTTTTGTAGACATGTGTGTTGTGGAAGAGAACTTGCTGCTGTTGGGAGTAGCGTAGGGTGATACGTTGAAGCCAAACCCGGCGGGCGTAGATTCGCCAGGCAGTAAAGGGGTCCGTGCATTCGAGGCAGCAGAGTTGGCCGAGAGACGCGTTGAAGATGAGGCCGAACGTAGTGTTGGATATGGGCTTTCGGTGTTTGAGTACTTTGATAACGAAGAGGGTCAGTGTCGAAAAATGAAGCAGGGATGGAGAGATAACGCACCTTGGCTTTGTCCGCCCCAAGATAGCTTGGCTTCCACTCTGCCATATCTAATGGCTTATCTAAAGAAAAATGTGGGTGGCCTTCGTCGAATCTACTGTGTTTAACGCAGAGGTAGAGCTGCGCAGTGGGGTCGACGGTGTGGAAGGGATGAAAGAGAGAATGTTACAAGAATAGCCACGATCGGTGGGGAGAACGTCGAATGGTTCCAAAACTGCGCATCCGACGGGAAAATTGGACAAAAATAAGAAAGCACCCCGTTACATTGGGCAACCAGAATGGAGTTTCCCAAAAATGACGTATGTAATGTGAGATTCTTGCCTTCTTCAGCAATTTCTCGCCGGGTAGTTTACCCATTGCGGAAAATGTAGATTACAAATGCCGAAAAGTACCGATTCCACACGATAGCCTCAATGTTTATTCACAGGTGGAGCGCAGGTCCTTTGTCGTCACGGCTGAGAGAAAAGAAAGAGGAGCGAGTTGGCGCAATGCTGTTGCCAAGCACTGCATCAAGCGAGGATCTTCACGAACGTCATTTGATGTTGTTGTCTTTTTTTTTTTCGGGAAATAATAAATTAAAAAGGCAAGTCGGAGCTCGAACGATGGCTGATCCTCGAAGCAATCAAAGCCAAACAACGCGATAATTATAGCCGCGTCGGACTTGACCGGATCATCCCCACGTGGAATGTTGTAGGCCTAATGAAGATGGTACCTTGGCTCCAGGACACCTATCCGCTATCGTAGAGGTTAGTGCTCATGCATCATGCTCTGTTTATACGACGATTGCTGATCTATGAACATCCAGCCCAAGAATATGGTTCTGCTCCAGGATACAGACGGTGTCGCGGATTTCTCCGAACAGCGCCGAAGACTAGATGGCTACAAAAATCGCGGCTTATAACAAAAGCCCCATTCCGCACCATCTAGCCCTTTGTGAGTGCCTTCGTATCATTTGAAGCCTTTCTATTGACTTAAGGTTGCACACTCAGGTACGGTAGAAGGTCTCGACAACCAGGAGGTGCAGCCAACGTTCACACCCGTAATTGACCTTGGAGAGATTAAGTGAGCGTTTCATCTTGCGAACCTTCGTACATGGGCTTACCGTCACTATTCAGACATTCTACCTCCATCTAAGGTGGCCTCCCAGTCATGCTCTGAGCTTATGCAGTATCCCGCTACAAAGGTAAGCAATTGAGCCAATGTGAGATTCGCCCCTCTGACATCCTCGCAGCAGGTCAAGTTCTTCGGCCTGGCGATCTGAGCCGTGCGCTGTTCATCGATCCAGCTGGCGATCCAGCTCCCTTGGATATCCGGGATATTCCCAACGTATGTATCGCTCCAGATCCCTAGACAATTGCCCAACTAACAAAGCCATCCAGAATCAGGCTTTCCGCATTTACTCGCACTTCTCTGGACGTATGATCCTTGAGAGAGTATAGAGAGACTAATTCACGGTCGCTCTTCTGAGCAATTCAGACACCATTATATCATCTCATACTCTATATCTAACTGCCACATCCCCGCCATATCCGAACAATGCAATGGTACATATCCTACTAAGTTTACAGACTGTTACAACGTGGACTAGAGCAGTTAATAGCAATAACGATACACGGACAATCACCGTACAGAGGCTTACCGCGTCGTTCAGAGCAGCTTCGTTATCACCCCAAGACCCTGTTCACAATGTTTCGTCAACTGGTGCATGAGTGATTTATTTGAATTTCGACAGACCTTTGTCTTGCCCTCCCTGAATAATAACTTCATGCCTTCCTTGATGAACTCTGGATGAGATATGAACTCAAACTGGACTGTGGCTCTGTCTCCCGTTCGTAACACTCCATGAGGGTGGTCCATTCCTATTATCTTGACAGTCTGTCGGACGGCCTGCAACCAAAAACAGATTATCAATGGGGTATCCAGAAGCGAAAGATGGAAGCTCCTCACACCACAGTGCAACATCGCCTGGTAGTTCTTCTGCAACGTCGTATTATGACTAGCATATTGATCAGCAAACGGTTATATGACCTGGAGGAGAAAAGGCTCACTATAATATCAACACCTGTCCCTCAAACTGCCTTATGGCCCTAGGAGGCGTCTCGCTCTTCGCAACCAACACCATCCCCTTCCTCACCTGCGCCCGCCTCACCCTCTTTAATGCGAAAGACACACACTGACCAGCCTCAGCCTCCGTCACATTCGCCCTCTTCCTCTGCATGGACTTGATGACTGTCGAGAGGTAGTTCCCGTTCGAATCTGGGCCTAATAGGACTGCGTCTCCAGCTTTAACGCTCCCTGAGTTGACAATACCATTGACAACTGTGCCCACGTATGGAACAGACCAGACCTCGGTCACTGAGAACTATTATGGGTGGGTGAGTATGCTGGAATTTAGTAGGAAGTTCCCAGTGCGTACCTCGAGGGGCTGGTCAACGGCGAATTTCTCCCCATCAGCCTCACTAGAGGGGAGAAGATTGAGGAATGTGCGGACGTAGTCCAAACCCTCCCCAGTCACATTTGATATCTGGAATATAGGACATAACCTGAACCTCTTCAGCCCCAGGAAAATGATAGCATAACGGAGGGCACATACCTATCACTTCCGAAAGTCGTAGCCAACTCAACAGCCGTCTCTACCGACTTCACAAACGCAGGGGTCTTCCTACACCCAGGGCTCTTTAATATCTTCACAACCTGCTTGATCGTCTCCTGCGTGACATTCGCTGGCGTCATATCGATTTTCGTTATGCAGACCACCACGGGCACGCTCAAGGCCAATGCAATGGCCAGATGTTCCTTGGACATGCCTATCAGTCCGGCGTTAGCTCCGACGATGAGGATAACGCAGGATGGTGCGCCTGAGGTGAGGCCGTAGAGTGTAGTCTTCAGGTAGCGTTCGTGACCAGCGAGATCTATAAGTCTCATTGGTTAATGTTGGGGAGTTCAAGGAGTCCCAAACTAAATTACCTATGAAAGAAACGATCTTGGCTGCTTGGACAGAGATTTCCTCCCATCCTAGTTTCTCGCGTCGTATCACGTCTGGGTCAGACGAATTGGATGTTGTGGGGAGGATCGGAGCGCCTGAGGGGCCAAAACCTAAAATCTAGTATGCTGTTAGCAAATCAAGCGTAGGTGGGTAGAAATCCAGATACATACCTCCATGCCTACTGAAGATGTCCGCCCGGTCTCGAGCTCATGCTTGTGCCGGAAGAGACCAACACGGGCACGACCTCTTCCGTCATCGAGGGCGCCTGAATCATAATATTTAGACGAGTCGTATCTTCGCCACCACCCATTGAAACACTAACCTCGAGTCAAAACGCCTAATGTTGTAGACTTGCCAGAATCGACATTACCAACGACCGCACATCGTACCTCTGGGGTTAATGATACGCTCAGAGGAGGTAATCGCAGTAGTAATGAGACCCTAGGGTGGAAGCCTGTTCGAGTCTCGAATAATATTGAAGTCTAGAATCTCTCGAGTTAGCAGAACGCCCAATAGATCCAAGACGCTGCTCAAACGATGCACCTTTCCGCCGACCTCCTCGACGACCCTGGTGACTGCCTCTTTCAGGCTGTCAAGCTCCTCCGGGGTCCTAGAGGCACCCTCCCAGCCTTCCTCTCCCTCTACATCCTTTAGATCGCCGCCGTAGAGCGCCATATGTGGGGGCTGCTTCCCTATCCGGAGAACATACTCTCCCTTGTGCTGGGTGATGAGCGCTGCAATCATGTCTCGCGCCGTCTCATGATCGGCTGTATTGGTAGACTTGAGAAGTGTCTGTATTGTTACAGAGTGGAAGTTTGAGCAAGTGAGGCAACCGAGCAAGCAGGAATCACAAACCAGAATCTTCTCCTCGACCTCTGCGATGTCAGAACCCCGGGTTATCTCCCCATTGTTCTCCTCGCCGCCTCCATCGTCCTTGGCTTTACCCTTTGGTATTGATGCGCCAGAGGGCTTACCATTCTCCTTATCCTTCATCTCCGACTTTCCGTCCTTGAGATTCTGCTGATGGTGATGCTTGCTATCCACTGCTGCTGCAAGTTGCTCTTTCCGCTGCTTGGCGATCTCTCTGTGGTGGATCTCCTCAATCTCGTTCTGGAATGAGCGTAATGTGGTCATGGTCCCGGCTGTATAGAGTTACTGAAGACTTTATGGCAAACCAAGTTGACATACGCGAGTCAAAGTCAGTCAGACCTTGTCCCTTGGAGATGTCAATGATCTACATGTGACTCGCTTTGAATCGGATTTCGTCACGCTGTGCCCGCCAAATACTACTATTGTACTGTCATAGTATAGCAGATATAAACACAGGAAGCTATAAGTACTATTGTGATGTTACTTAGGCCTTTACTACGAGAAAGAGCTGGGGAATTGAAGTTTGAAAGTATCAGATAAGATTAGATGCTCAAAGTCGACCTCACGTGGTGGCTGTGCCCTCGTGGCCGCCACTCAACGAACAATTGTCGGCGTCAACGCAGGCAACAGCACAAGGACTCTGCAACCCGGCGGCATTTCTTTTGTATTCTCAACGCGTCTACACACGATCGGTCGCAACGAAGTCCAGCTACGGACTCAGGCTCGCGTAAAGCCCGACTTATAAGAAGGACATTGTCTCCGGGCGACTGGCAATGAATTTGGAATGGCTCCAACAGCACCTTTGAATAATATAGACTTACCGCAGGAACCTCAAATACCTGGAGCATTCCCGACAACGAATGGGACCTCCTCATCGACTATACCGCTTACTGTGCTGAGCGGGGCGACACCAGGCTTGGTGGATCCCACCCAAACTTCCCGCCTGCTTCGAACGCCAGGAGCCACCCTGGCGTTCGCGTCATTTAACCCGCATGCCGCATCTTCAACCCAGCAAATACCTGATCTCGATAAACTTAATTTAAATGACCAGGGATACCGACCCAAACGCGTTGTGATTGAGACTTTGGAGTCCGGCGAGCAATTTTGGCGGTTCGTGCCAAGCGCGAGGAAGGAACAGGGCGTCGAGGCCGAAGGCAAATGGCCAAGGGTTGTAGAAATTTGCGGGTGAGCCTTATCGTCTTATTTGCCTATGGTTCACATTTCACATGCCATTCCATTCGAATAGAAAATTATACGAATGCACACAAGACCAGTGGGACATCCATAAACTGGACCCGCTTTACGACTGTTATGTACGAGCATACCCAAATCTCACAGTAATATCCAAACGGACACCTCCATCAACACCCGGCCCGCCCTCAAGAGCGTCGCCTCAGCCAATACCAGGAACTTCGAAACGTGCCAAAGTGTATTCTCGTTCGCCCTCTCCAATGGAAGGCGACCGTTCGTCCCCCGTCCCCCTTCGTGCTACCAAGCGAGTGCACATACAGACCGTACCAGACTCCGACTCTGAACCAGATTCTGATTCAGATGCTGATTCAGAGTCGGAGGTCGAAGGCATGATCGTGGATGATGTGCCAGCCGCAAGAGCAATGGAGAAGGAGAAGAGAAGACAAAAAAGAGAAGCCCTCCAGAAGGGCAGGAAGGAGCGCCGAGAGAAGATGGCGAGGAAGATGCAGAAGTTTGCAGCCGAGGATGTAGAGAACGATGACCCGAATGTCGTTCAGTCACCTACGACCGACAAGTCCCAACCATCCGGTGTGCAATCACCTGTATTTGATAGCAAGAGCCATTCTACGACACCAACAGATGAATTTGGCGGCAAGCGCAAAGGTATACATTCCATTTATTTCCTATCAGTACTGTCTCACAAACCTTCGTCTGCACAGTAAACTCCCTCTTTGAATCCCTCCGCACCAACTCTCAGGACGACACCAACCCCTTCTCCCCAGTCTCTCCAACTGCAGAAGACATGCGCGACACCGTGAAACCCACCTACGTTCAGCAGAACGCCAAACGAACACGCAAATTATCACCATCGGAAGCCAAACGTGAACTCAACACAAAGCGGACCATCAGGGAACGCAAGAAACTCCAAAGGAGGCAGCAGGTTGTTCAGGAGAGGAAGATGCACATGGAGCAGCAATTCGTGCAAGAGATATATACCGAAGTACCGGATGTGGAGATGCGGAGTAAGTTGTTTTCTACTCGTACGCTAAACGAGAATTCATGTTTCTTTAGGTGCATCGTTTGCATCGTTCGCTAATGTCGGTGCAGCTCCAGCACCACAAGCTACGCCTCAACCAACTGTACCTCAAACGCCCGAGAAGAAGCCGGAAAATGACTCCGCCAGACTCGCTGCCATCCTTGAGTCGCGTCGTAAACTTGCAGAGCTCGAGCGAGATAAGCCCATTTGGGAACAAGCTGCTGCTCAACGGAGGGCAAAAGAAGCAGCAGAAAGGAGAGCCGAGGCGGAACGGGCTGAGAGGGAACAGCGGATGCAGGAGGAGCTGGAGAGGAAGAGGCGCGCAGAGCAGAAAGCTAGGGCGGAGAGGGAGGAAGCAGAGAGGCGGGCGAGAGAAGAAGAACGACTACGGCAAGAAAGAGCAGAGGAGAGAGCTCGGAAGGAGAGAGAGAGAAGACAGCAGCAGCAGAGGCAAAGCTGGAGGTATGGGTACTGGACGGAGCAGCGTGCTCTCGAACGGTACCTCACATTGTCACAATCTTTCGATGATCGCAAGTTCTCGAAAACTTCAGGTGGAGTGGATCCGATGTCGGTGGAGGATATCCCTTGGCCGGTTCTGGCGTCACCTTCAAGTTTCAACGTGGAGAATGTGACGTGGGATGAGGTGGAGAGGTTCTTTGCGGCTTGCAAGAAGAAGATGAGGAGCCAGGATTTCAGCAAGCTGGTGATCGAGAGTCATAGGAGGTTCCACCCGGATAGATGGAGAAGTCGCGGTGTTTTGAACAGCGTATTGGATGAGGTGGAGAGGAGTTGCATGGAAGTTGGTGTGTATTTTTCTCGGCTTTGCTTGGTGCTGGACCTCGGCCTGATGTCTATCTGTTTACAGCGGCGAATACAGTTGCACAGGCTTTGACTCCGATTTGGCAGCAAGTTAGACGGTAATTTAGCAGGATATACACATCAAAATGGACTTCACACTCTTTTGCATATACATTTTTGTATTCCTATTAGTTGTAACATGGAATTCAAGGAATTGAGAGCTTTGTGGACAAAATGGATGACTTTCTCCAGATTTGGAACCGGCACCTGACTAAATGTTGATGCGGCGTTACCTGTCTGGGGAACTTGAGCTCAGATATCCTGCTGTCGACCTCCACAGCAGTCTTGCCTCATTCCCTGCAACAACCTTGGTATCTCTGATCATCGACAAGGATCAAGCGCTGAAGTTGAGTTTATTACTTAACGTGAGGTGCAGGAGACCAGGACACAGCAGGGACCTGTAACTTTCTGTTCCTTCCCAGTCATCATGTCACTCCAACCTTCCGACTTAGACGCCGGAGCGCTTCTACCAACAACGGCCGCTGCTACCACAAGCTCGTCGACTGCCAATGCATTGAGAAGGATACGCTCAACTGGGGACATTCCTCCTCCACGACACTCTTTAACGATCGCTCCGGAACCTAGGGTGTCGAATGCATTTGATTCACCTGATGGTAATCTCCCCACTGCATCCGCAAGTACTAGGAATCCAACCTTTGGCCACTGCGAAAGCCCTACTTTAGCGTCCCCAACACCAGCGAGGTCGCCAATGAGCTCGACGAGCAGGAGGTCGAGGTCTCCTGGACCTACTTTAGTCACAAACAACTCGCAGCCTCGAGTGGGCTTCAGGAGGACGTCAACACCTCGTATCACACCCACAACTCCAACAGCTACGCCTGCTACGGCGAATCAACAGCAATCGTGGATAAAGAAGGTCATGCTGTTTTTCGGTGTTGGAAGAGATGCATCGAGGGAACGACGGACAATTGTTGCACTCTTCTTCGCGTTGTGCTCAAGCTGTGTACAGGTGTGTGGATACCGCATTTTGTGCGATTACGGGCCTATGGACGCCAACTAACGGGGCTATAGATTATCGTTATCTCAGTAATACTGGCCTTGTCTGGCACAATTCTGAAGAGCCCGACTCAGGCAGGGTTGACGGAATGGGTGGCATGCGAGCGCCCATTGGGTGTATGGGCATGTATCTGGGTGTTCAGATCGATATTGGCATCGAGCCTGAACTACTGGAGCTTCTTGAGGGAACGGAAGGTGTACGTCTTTAGTCGAACTCTGGTCAATCATCGGCGTTAACCCTGGCGCATATATGCAGTCGCCAACAGCGTCAGGCAGACGAAGCAACTAACATCAACTCAATGTCAACAACAACCACTCCAACTTCCGCTACACCACTCACCCCGCCTCGTCGGGCAAGGTCTACGGCGACTAGAGGGAGACAGAACCCAGATAATGAGACATTGGCGAGATACTCGAGGAGTCTGCCCTACACTCGGCTCTACTCTCGGTCCGTTGTATGCGCCATCTATCCATTACTGCAGCTGACCATTCCTTTGAACTTCCGCTTTTCCTTGCTTCCTATTGCATGTTATCAGACTTACCCTTCTATCTTCCCTCTTGACTCTTTCGTGGTTCCTGACTGCGCATATCCTGGAATATACCTCGATTAATACATGCCGACACGACGCACCGCATATCTGGTGGCTCACCTTTGGGATTCTATGCCTCATGTATCTTAGTGTTCTAGAGGTCATGGTCCTGAGTGTGGTTGTCTTTATCGTCGCACCCATCCTATTCGTTCGTCACCTCGCTTTTACTTCCTTCAGTATCCCGAACTCACTTAGCTCATACAGCTCTTCTGGAACATCATCCTCGTCTGCATGGGGCGACACCCTCTCCAGACCGCTGGTCAAATTAGGCACGAAATTGGCAAACTGCCGAAATCTGTCGTTGACCGTATTCCGTTGGTCATATACATCCCTCCACCACCTGAAGAACTTGCAGGACTTGCCAGTGGCCTCAAAACTCCCGAATCAGCATACTCGTATCCACCTAAACCACTATCACCGAAGACTACGTCACCAAGGATGAGGTTCCAGTTCCTGAGGAAGTTCTCAAGCTTCCGTGGTAATGGCTCGCTAGGAGCCAAATCGAAAACTGGGACGATATCAGGAGACCTGGAGAAAGGTCTGAATGGTAACGAACCGCAGACATGGGAAGAACATTGGGAGAAAGGAGAATATCCCTTTGTGGTGCTGGAGGGGAACAGAGCGGCTTGTGCGATCTGTTTGATGGACTTCGAGGAACCGAAGAAATTATTCGAGAGGGAAGGGAGCGGCAGCTAGTGCCAGTGCTCCTGCGGTGGTGGAAGGTTCCGAGGGGAGAATGTGAAGCAGGAGAAGAATACTAATGAAGAAACCCAGGCCGACGACTCTGCGATAAGCGTGGTTCCTACAGCAACGGCACCTGCACTTGCTAGTGCACCTGTGCTATCGAGTACAGCAAACGGAGATCTCACATTGACGGATGCAGGCGAAGGTGTCCAACCATTGAGACTGCTGGAATGCGGCCATGTCTTCCACGTTCGTTTCTCTCCATTTTCGATCAGACCTCTCCTTACAATTTGTCTTGCAGAAAACCTGTCTGGATCCATGGCTAACAGACGTTTCTGGACGCTGTCCGACCTGCCAACGAGCGGTAGTCCTATCAGAACCCAAATCGAAGAAAACAAGACCTAATCGGACTGAACGACGGCAAACGTGATTCTTCAAGATACAACTTTCCCGCCATTTTCTTGTTTATAATCGTTATAATCGGAACATACATTTCACATTCACGTTTACCCTTCAGTTACGTACGTATGTGGATGGCTATTGTGTACTTTGTACTGCTATACTCCCCAGAAAACCAAAGAATGTATTGTTATGTGTACAATTTTCCTTGCTTTGAGCGCGTACGGGTTCGGAGGCTCGTCGTCATACTCGCTGCATTGAGGCGTCGTGAAGTCAATTCGCGCAGTTCCTCTAAGAAGGATCCCATTACAGGTAATACCAAAAAACATATAGTCATCTAAGGAGCAAATTGTCAAGTCCGTGGAATCCCATATTCTCGCCATCTACTCCTCGGCAATATCCTTGAAGAGAACCGAGGCCGCCTGAAGATATCGTAGTCCTCGCCACCCTGCGCCCTGCCTCCTATCCCTAATCCACCTGCACTCCCAGATCCTATCACTGGCTCGACCACTGTTATCCCGGTCGTCCCAGTAATCGTCGGGCTCGGCGGGGGAGGCACCTGTTTCGCCTTCCCACTTCTCTGTATCTTGATGACCACTCCGGTCGCGGCGAGTATGATCAGAAGCACCAACAGAAGGATGCAGTACCTCCTCCCTGTCCTCTTCTGGTACCCCTCCGCGACTGTCAGCTCGGTTGCGGCACTTTTTACGTCGACTGCCGTTTGTTCAATGTTGTATTCGATGGAGTCGAGAAGGGTGCCTTGGTCGATGATAAGGGAGGATAGGTCCTTGAAGAGTTCTGCGAGGCTGGCGATGGAGTCTGCTAGTTCGTTCAGGGAGTGGGTACGGGAGGCAATTTCGGTGTCGTTGTCTGCAACGAGGGTTTGGGACTGAAGCTGGGACTGGAGTTGTTGCTGAGATATTGAAAGAGACTGCGAACGAGTATGTGTCTGCAATGGAGGTACTTCTGGTTCAGCAGGAGTTAAACGGGAAAAAGACAGCACTCACTGCAGCAGCAAGATCCTCGTCCACTGCACTCATTCCGGCTGAACCTCGCAATGAAATTGCACCAGAAGCCATCATCAAGTCCTGGTTCTTAATTGAATGGCCCTGCAGTTCTACAAATTGGCCTTTAGCACTGGTGCCTGACTTCGGAAGGTGACGCCATAACACTCACTTTCCATGTATACCCTTTGCTTTTTCCTGAAAGCTGCACTCAGGTCTTGCACTTTGACTGCAAGTCCTCGTTGTATGTTCTTCGTTGCCAAAGCATCGGTGTGGGCTTCACTGCCATTCGGTGGGAACACATGAGAGGGAGCGCCGATTTTCTTTATTAGCCCTTGACATTGCCGGAAGTCTCGAGTAATTTCTGTCGTCAGGTTCTCAATATCGCGTTCCTCCTGAGTTCTGTCTGAAAATCCTGGTAGCAGGTGCTTCGCATGGAGCTTGTCAAGCGCAGTGACTACGGAGAGAGCGTTAATTGACACAGGAGTCCAGTAAGTAGATTGACGCACTCTTTGCCCTTGTATCCGCCAATATGAGCTCTACCTGCTCTGAGTAGTCCACCCTGCATAGCTAACATGAGGCTTTCGTTATGTGCTGAGTTGAAAATCACTGACCATTTAGGCGGTAATGGCATATCAACCTCGGCATGGCCAGGGGAGGCGATGAGCCTCTCATTTTCCTCATCGTCAGCATAGGCGGTGTCGTTGCGTGTTCTTCGTCGAGGTATAGACTCGCGATACGATAAGAATAGGCCAGTTCTTGAGCGCGTTGTGCAAGACGCCGTCGACGAGGAAGCGGAGGCCATGGACTCAATGGAAAATGCCAGAAATTGGTGGCTGCGCACGTGGCAAACTTTGCAGATCAGACCCAACGCCACGCCGTCCCCGCATGTACCGGGATCATAAGAGTTGTTAGGAAACCATTTCATGCATCTAAGCAGCCAAAGCTCATAGCACTTGACCACCACCTCATATTTCTTCCACTATGTGCAGCTATGATACGTGAGTGTCTCTCGTTTTTCCTGGAATTTTACCCAATTTATAAGACCCTTCTACAGGGAAGGAATCCTTCATGGCTGTGGACACTATGTTGTAGTAAGTTGTCCTTTCCAAAGGTTGCTCTACCATCGGTAACCGATTCAAAAGACAGCAAAAATAAGGAAGCACGACTGCAACAGCCAGTATTGTGTACGGTCCGCCAAGCACCCGACGAAACGCGGAGCATGTCCATCTTGTCCACGATGCGAGCGCGTGAGTTGATCTATCCAATATCCCCCATCCAACAAACTTACATTTACCTTCGTCTTTGAAGTTCTACGAGCCGGACCGCAATCAGACAATCACAGGCCGCACCAAGGACTACTGCGTAGACTGCGACTACTGGTTCAAGAAAGGCGCTGTGAATGAACCTCGGCAACGACAATGACCCCCATATCCAAGTTTCTCTGTCCTCCACACCTAATCAACGCTTCGATTGCAGGCTCAATCTTCTCCCTTCAAAACACCGAGATACCCCAAACCACATTCAATGAGATTGCCTCATCACTGTAACCTCTGTATCTTTACCGTTCCGTCTCCCATATATCCATATCCTACTTACCCGGGAAGCATACTTTACATTCCCAACGCGACTAGCAACGCAATGTACAATGATAATACAACCGATTCTAAGTTATCAGAGAGTCTACAATCTATCCAAATACTACACGAGATATACATGATACAGAGTGGCGTATTAAGCTCTACCAAACCACATTGAGGCCAATAACCTCACTCTCTACGGCCTTATACTGAGTCCGGAAATGCTGTCGTCGACTCTCCTCTCCCTTCTCCCCTGCTAGAGAGAAGTCCCGGTATATCTGAGCAACCAACACATCGGCCCGCTGAGCCGCTTCGGCTCCATTGCCGACCTTCCAGTACTCCTCCTCCACCTTCTTCGTCCATTCCCTCGACCCCCACCTCGCGTTCTGCAGAACATCAATCGTAGTGCCCTTCGTCGCGGGAGGTGGTGTAGCTACTCCGTTTGCCTCCCAATCCCTCTTGAAGCCCTCTTTATCCTTCCCTTCGGTCACAGCTGGACCCTGACCAGAGGCCAAAACGGGTTTGAGCTGCCCACCCCCGTTGACACATCCTCCAGGACAAGCCATGACTTCAACATAGTCATACCCTCTTTCCTCTACCGCACTTGCATCTCCTCTCCGCCTCGCTGCCAAACGTCTCGCTGCTCCAGCACCAGCAGCTCGTCCACCCATCTTGCCAGCTGCACCAGTTGTCGTCCTGAGACCTTTCTCCCTCCCTACTCTCCGCACTACATTTTGAAGGTTTCTAAACCCATAACATTTCGCACCCTTGAAGACGATCTCTTCCTTGTCTTCGGGTGTGGCGCCAGGTTTGGATAGGGCGAATTCTTCAAAATCGCTCGTTCGGAGGGTGGTGACGGTGAGAGTAAGGGGGACTGGGGATGTATCCTGGATATGTGCCATGATGGCGTGAAGATAAGAGCCGGATGACGTGCCAGGATGTACCAAGAGTTCGGGGATGTTGATGCCTTGGGATTCCATGCCATGAGGTGCTACCAATGGCGGTAGGTCATCGAGTTCACCAGGGACAGGTTGTGAGATATCCCATCCCTTCTCCTTCATCAAAAGTTCTAGCTCTCCGGTGGTAATGACGCAATCGACGTCTCTTGTAGAGTACAGCTCGTTGTAAAAATCCGTCCTCGAAGCTTCAAGTTTCTTGTCATAGCAAGGCATGACAGTAACATGATATATTTCGTCCGGTCTGCAAATAATGAATCAGTAAGAAGGAAAGTAGAACATGATTACACCCACCGCTTTCCCCACTTGGCACCCATCCAATTCTTCACCAAGGTTCCCATGACTTGCTGAGGGCTCTTAGTCGTAGATATGAAGGGTAACATCTCTGCATGTGCCTTCTCGGCGTAGCATATCCACCCCGGGCATGCACTCGCGAGCATTGGCAGTGAATGGTCCTCCTCTTTCGTTTCACCTCCAGCTTTCGGCCGTGCGCGACGCTCCTCAAATTCTGCAATATGTTCCTTCAAGGAAAGGTGTCGTGCGAACGTTGTGTCGAAGACAGATGCAAATCCGAGTACTGTCGTGCAGAACATTCGTATCCGGCGGAGGATCTGCTGTGGAGTTGGCTGGGGCGAGTTCGAGCTGGACGAAGCAGCAGAGGTGTTTGCATTGTGAGCAGCAGTGGCAGCGGATAAGGAGGCAAGAGTTTGAGGTGATACGGATATTACTGGAACCTTATAGGATTCTATATCCGATGCCGAGGAAGATTTCGTTGCAGAATTGGATTCCAAGAAGTTCAGCACCTCAATATGTGATTGAAGGGTGATGAGGACCGATTCGGCAGACGTTATGCAACCCCTAGTGAATTCTTAGATCCCATTTAAGCAACATGAGAAAGGGCAAATTAGGCGTACGAGCAAGCTAAGCAGTCATTTAGATTGATCTCTGCTTTCTCCAGCTTTTTCGGTTGAGCTAGTTTGCTGCCCACCGACGGCGTAGTGACCTCAATATAGTTCCCTGTCTGATCTATCTGGATTTCTGTCTAGAGATCAAGTTGAGTGAGCAATTTGTGTAACAGTATCAAGAGTTTTTGACATCTCACGGCTGCAGCACTAGGATCCTTTGCTTCCTGCTTATTCAGTTGTTCTACTGGCTTGATGCATGCTTGCGATGGCGTTATAAAGTCGTTGAGATCTGTCAATGTCTACCATTCCGTGTAAGATGGGAAGTTAAGAAAGAGTTATTCGCCCACCAATGCACCTGAGAAAGCCATAGAGAATCAAGCTGGATTGCTCTGCCGTGGGGAGTAAAAACCAGGGGACCGTAATTGGTCACGGCCCTTCGGACCTTTCGGAGTAATTCTTAGTCATTCCACCACGCTTCTGATCTTGCAATCGACGATCTGTGGCTGTACATCCATCCAGCTACCATCCAACCACCAAGTTGATGCAGATGCCTGAAGCTGGTCCCGCGACTGCCATACGACGTAAATGGCATCTCGGGGTGGGGCTGACTGGATTTTTTAGGTGAAGTATCTTCCCCTTAAGTACTTACTTGATGTGCATTCCGGGATTCAGAAACAACTATTCAGTATTCAAGTGAATTTCAAAGCAGGTCCGCTTCGTCCCGCATGGACACTCTTTATCAAGATTTTGAATACAACATTGTTGATGGAGCATACAGACACACAGGTACTCTCCGGAAATAATGCAACCACAGGTAGTCTGTAGTATCAACCTTGAGTGCCAATCCTCTTTACAGCTAGGCTTTTTGATCAATCTGATTGATCATTCAGAAGGTCTACGTTTTCCTGTAAGCTGCAGGCAAAAATAATGGGGAGAGGGGGCGATGACATACCTTTGAGGAAGTTGAGCTGTACGACAAAGTTCCCCCCCGTATTGAAGAGCTTGCTATTGAAGATATACGCGTGTCTCGCGCCGTCAAACATCCTAGATGTATTAACATATCCCGTTAGCGTGCTTTTGCTGCAATTCATGATAGGAAGGATTCGCCCAACTCACTTGGCCCGGCCCCTTCTGCATATCGTGTGGGATCCTACGGTGTCCCTCGTTGTTGCAGAGTTCCACGATGGACCGCGAGATTCCATGCGTTCCCAAGAAGAGTATCAGCAACCACAGAAAAACGAAGCTGTCTGATCTCTGCCTTCGATGCTGTTGACGAGTCTGGAGTGTTGGCATGTTCGGGGCTTAACATGAAGGGATTCGGAGAAAGTTTGGAGATAGGCCTGTAAACCAGTTCGAGAATAAATAGTATGGAACCAAAGAGTTCACCCATCATTGTTTTCCTCAAAAGCTTTGCAATTTGGGCTCGCAACCGCACGTATGTGCATGTCGCTGTGGTGTCCCTGAGCATGTAAATCAGGCCGTCTTCTGGGTGGTGGATAGAACAGGCACCAATTCAATTCGGGAATGATGAGATTCTAGTAGGTTTAGAAGATCAACGCCGCCAACAAGTCCCACCCTCAATTTTGGCGAGACGTGATCGGGCTCCCCTTGACATCACCAATGTCAGTATCAGGGCGAATAAGAGGTTAGAACCCCAATAACGGTACCGATTCGCGCATCCATACGTACTTTCACTTCAAAGACAAGGTAGACTGATAGCGTCCAGGTTGCTTCCCTTGGCCCGTCCAAATGCGCCTAAAAATCGTGATGATTCTATGTCCGGAGCCGAGGCTCTGAACTGTTACTAGGTCATGCCCGCCATCACTGCATGTATAGACCCTAAAACGGAACGGGGTAGACCGTACCACCTTCGAAATGCTCGAAATTCGGTAATTAACCGCGGGTGAAGAGGAAAAAATGAAACCCTTGAATCGGAATACTGAACTCAACTTGAAGCATGGCCTCATGTTAGGCACGCCTTTTGCAGTAGAGACAGCGCCATCTCGATTGAAACTGTGAGAGAACATCTCGAGTAATAATCACCCGTGGACTGCTTGAAGTGGGAGTTTCCGAAGAGGTGCCTTCCACACAAACCGATTGGAGACAAAGTTTGATTTGTTGGAATTCGAGCGGACCGTGTCGGTCGACGTCATTATTATAGTTGGCAGGCAGCGCTCAAGGCAAAACAGAGATTCGTAGAAAATACAGGCATAGAAGGGATACCGCTGACTTAGTCAATCACAAAGACACTGCGCAAGTAATGCAGGAGTTAGGACAGGTTTTCACCAGACTTACGGAAACCCGTAGCTGGGAAGCTTTACTATTTGCTCGCCTGCGAGCTTTATCGGCGGGCTCGGAGGTTGCATGCAACTTGTATAAATATCGGATGATTCCTAGATATCTTGCAAAAATACCCAGGATATTTTCTTGAAGCATCCGGATAGCCCGAGTGCCCTCTTGTACAAGGAGATCTAGCCGCTGAATTTCGAATGCAAGCAAATGCAAGGGCCAAGATCCGATATCTAGTTCTCAAATGGAGTCTCCAGTATACCAGTCACCAGTCATTTCAAGTTTCCAAGCTCTCGCCGGACGTTCGCGGACAGTGGAATTACTACAGTTCGCGAAGAAGAAAAACAAACCCAGGAGGACGCAGGTGTCGTCATTTCACAGGCCGATACACCATCCGCCGCCGCAATGTATTCGGCGAAGTGGACAGGATCAAGGACAAGGATAGACATCACTGAAGCATTTGTCGAGCTTACGCCAATCGCAAGGACCCAGTGCTCGCCTCTACTGGTGAGTTCTTTGGCGTTGCTGACGTCAAGTTGCAGATTTTGAGTTTGATTCAGCGCAGAACGCACATTCCCGAAAGATTGATCGGGGATCACTAACTTTTTATACCTCAGCTGCAGGAAACAGCTCACCTCCGACTCGCCGCCTCGACTGTTTCCACATGCTCATACAGACAACGATCTGATATCTTTGGCTGCGCAATTTCCGAGCCATGTCAATATCTGCTTGCCTCGCGGAGAGAGGGCAAGGCGCTCGCCAATATATCTGTTCCTTGAGGTATGTTCGGAGTTCAGGTTCCCAATACGTTCTTGGGAAGAAGGAGCCTGTACCATATAACCCGATCCAGAATCAAAGAACTCAGGCTAGCTTCGGCTTTCAAAGGGCTTTTCCAGTGAGCCAGTCAAATTTCTAGTTGCCTAAGCCTCGGAATGGATTTTGAATCATCGTTTAATCACTGCCGTTCACATAGAAAAACACAATACGGAGAGAAGGACCCAGATAGGAATTGCATCCGCCAGGTGTCGTCATGTCCAAGCCGATGCGTACTAAACGCCCGCAGGCGAAGCAGTAGCGCGATCAAGGAAACAAGGATAGACATCACTGGAGCGTTTATCGAGCTTACGCAAAGCGCAAGAACCCAATGCTAGCCTTCAGTACCAGTCGATGGTTGTTGACTGACCCTGAACCCAACGATAGGGTTTTGAGTTTGGTTCAGTCGCCGCGCCGTCAGTGATTGATCGGGGATCACCGATTTGTCACGACTTTGAGCAACCGCCAGGCGATGAAGGTTTCAGTGGTTGGGATCTGTTCTGTGGCTTTTGAATCCTCGACGTCGACTTATTCAAGCTATTTGCCAAATTTTCAAGATGAATTTCGCTTATAAGCTCGTATAGAAGCTGGCATCAAACAATGACTCGAGTATATCGGAAGTATTTTACGGCGCATGGTGCAGTAATGTTCTGTTCACTGTCGTATTCGAACCAAGTCCTCTACTATGTCACACTTCCAGTTCAACGTCAATTTTATGACGCAACGAAAATTCGTGTCACCAACTGGCTGGGTCAGAAGCTTCGTTTGCTTCTTCCCAAACCCCGCAATTTCTGATTCATCAACCTCAACGCCGACGCGGACCGTCAGCGCTTCAAGCTTCAGTTCTGGCTACCCCGTACCCGCCCCGCAAACATCACATTTGAACTATGTCTGATTCGACAGACGAATTGACGGAGACGATCTATCCAGGCCATTTTAAAGTCGTTCACAATCGAATCGTTCGAAATGCATATGGACTCCCAGATCTGATCAGGCTGGGGCTCCAAAGACACAACAACTATTTATTATCAAAGGAGTACGACGAAGACGTTTATGACGCTGATAAACTACGGGGAATGAGATGTCATGATGCGCTGTTTGCAATTGCCCTCACTGCGATTGTTCCTTCTCAAAGTTGCGGATGGTATACAGTCAGTTGGCCCGCTGTTTCACTATTGCCTTCCGTTCGGCGATTATCATGATCTAATTTACCGACAGGAGGCCGCGGAAGAGTGGACCTCTCCTGCAGCCCTTAGTCTTCTTCTGGACAGCAGTGATGTCGACAACGCTACGCCGAACGCTCTGCGCTGGGTATTCAAGGACACTACTTTCCCTTTCGAGGGTTCTGTTCACCTGCAAACGCTGAAGGCTTTATACTTACCCGTCTGGCCCTCGATTAAGCAAAGGAAACAGTGAGCATCCCTTATCCATCAGCTTATTCATACGCATTAATACCAGACTAGGATTCCATTATACCAGGATGTTTCTATACCCATAAAGCCACACGGATCGACCACAGAGATAAAGGTGCCGAGCGTTGTGACGGCACTCTCGGAGACGCCAATCTCTATCCTCAACTTTTCCCCTGAAAGGCCAACAGACAACCTGAGGCGAGTTTGGGTTTTTCCGTTGCATGAAGGGGATACTCGTGAAATCCTCATGAAATCTAAGCCGGCGCCTCTTCATCCCAATCAGTTCAGCGGTACCTACTTACCAGCCGGGACATTTCTAATGGGGTGTTTAACGCAATTAGTGCATTCCAACGCCTTTTTCTTCTGTCCTCCCAAACTGTGTAAGAATTGCACAGGGCCTCAACTGCTGATTGTAGGCTGCGTTCATATCAAAGCCGAGGCCTGGCGAGGTGACCGATTGTGGTACGCAATACTACATAATTTCATGCATGATCACTGCGGTGACTGGGACGAAGAAATATTTGATGTGAAGATTCCATCGTTACTCATGCGATACTCGAAGCTTACTTTTTTTTTCCCCCTCGCCAGGAAATTCATAAGTTGTTGACTAGAAATGACGGAATGACCGTTCTTACCAACGTCGCCCGGATGGTCCCTGTGATTTTTTACAGTAGCCAAGTGTATGGTATGCACACGCTTGGCACCTTCTTCGAAGGTTGGATCTCTATCGCCGAACGAACAAATCCTCGTGGCCTCCTCACATGGCTGGAGGACTCCATTCTTCCAATCCTATCCCATCTACATGATTCATTCCTGCGCTACCGGTAAGTTATCTTGGCTTTTTGTTGGATCTGACTCTCGCCATGACGTTCTCCTCTCTGGCGGATTTTGTTCTTAGAACTACATTGCCAACCTTTGCCAGCTCCGATTATGAGCAAGAAATAAAGGATCTCATCGCAGATCAAGCAGCAGCAAACAGTGGATCCTTCTACGAGTCAGAAACCGACTCAGATACTACATTCAAACCGTCTGAAACAAGCGAGGATGAGAGTTCAGAGGATGAGAGTGCTTGGTTAAGCGACTTCTCTAACTTGTAGTACGGCATCATCCCTTTCTCATTCCTGGAAACCCGCTTTTACTTCGTGATACCCGCATACCGCCAGTTGTAGCGATACCAATTGTATTTTTCACCTCATATATCCCTGTAGCTCTTGTTTCGTGCAAAATCCCATGTTCGTTTGCCCTCCTAACGTTCGTAAACGCTGGGTATCGAGACCTATCTGTAAGTCGTCCAGCTCCTACCCCAGGGTCTCCTCTGTGCCAACCCGACGGTGAATGAACAATCAATGCCCGATAGGCTATCATAGAGCAGCCCAACCTTCCAGCCGTCCCGATGAAAGAATGTGGATGGCTCTGTTCTCGGAGTGTGTTCACGAACCTTTGATGACAAGAACCAACGAAGGTTCCCAAGTATCAAATTGAACCCGTCACCTACGTCCATATTCTCTACCGCTAGGTCTACGGGGAGAACTATCCCAGCTCCTACGCCGTGCGCGTGAAGGCTGATCCCAGTGCCTCTCCCGATGCCTGTGAGCCTCCTCTACTTCTCTTCTGTTAAAGACATCGCCATAACCGTCTTCCTCTAGTCCGCCATGTACGGTGCTTGGGGTTTCGCTTCCAGCCATCTCGCGTTTCTTTCGCCGAATGAGTGCCAATGCTCGCTCGCGTTCGGAAGATTCCCGTGATAGGCGCTCCTGGACTGGTGGAGGTCCCATAGACGACGAGGATGAGGCTACTCGTTGTCGACTGAAGCTCTGAGACGTAGAGGGAGATGTCCCTTTGGAAAGCTGCTTGTTGATGGAAGTCAAGGGGTCGTGGAGAGACTTGCGGAGCGTATCTCGCTTTCTGAAGTTCGGGTCAACAACGTGTGCACTCGAAAGCTGGAGGTTTTCATACCTCTTTTCGTCTACGGTATCTTCTTCTGGATCCTTGTGGCGGTCGGTATACCATGGCTTGAGATCCTTCTCTGAGGGTGCTAAGGGGACACCCTTCTCCGTTTCTGCAGGGGTCGTCTTCTTCGTTGCCTTGATAGCAGCAACAAGCGAGGTCTAGGGAAGGAGTCAACAATCTGACCTTTGAGCAGAGCAGAGCATGGGGAGGTACCTGCTCAAGGTCTTCGAAGAAATTTATATGCCCTCCAGTCGTAGGCAGCACAGCACCCTTGGTGAAGCTGCCTTCTGCAATGATCTTGTCGAGGTCTTCGTCTTTCCGCTTCTTCTTGGATGAGCCTCCTACCCCAGCCCGTGCTCGAAGCTGATCTATACGGGCTTCAGAATCCTTCAAAAAATTAGCCGTCATTCGTAGATACAAATAATCATTGGAACGTACAGCTAGTTGCATTCTGCCCTCCTCTTTAGCCTCCTTTTCACGAGCTTCCTCCTCATCTCGGCGGACTTTTTCAATGTTGTCCCTTCGATAGGGATGATAAGATTTGTGGTGGGCAATATTGAGCTTCCCCATAGCTCCAAGATGGTGATCTAGGTGAAAGGCGGTTTGGGTATCCTATTCCTCGAGAAGCCAAAGGCGGCCCGTGGGTTGCCTGCAGCCAAGTTGTTTATCCTAAGCTCATATAGAAGCAGCAGAGATGGTCTAAGCCAGGCGAAGAGGCTCAAGAACGTTGCCTTCGCTTATGCTGATGGTCGTTGGTGCTCAAGTCACGAGCTGCAAGAAGCACCAGAGGCGGTGCCGACGCGCCCTTCTTTGTTTCCTCTTCTAATACCATACAGTCTGGGCATATTCTGCCAATAATTCTTCAAATAAGATTGGCCACTACTTCAGCAAGATACAAGAGCAATTCTAAACAATGTCGACGTTATTACCTTTTCACAAGTCGATTCTTGAGGAGATCCATGACCCAGCAACAAATGACCTCTTGGTTCTTGCTCGGGGTCTTGGGATGCGTAGAATCATCTGTACGCTCATGAAAATCTATGATTCACCTCAAAATTTGGTTCTATTGGTTAACGCGACGCCTGAAGAAGAGTCGGAGATGGGTGAAGAGCTGGGGATTATGGGATGCCGCAAGCCTGGTTTACGAGTCATCGGCTACGAGACCAATAGCAAGGATAGGTGAAGAACCTTGCCATATTCCTTACAATATTCTGAGCTGCTGAAGACAGGAACTATACAAGAAGGGTGGCCTAATCTCTGTCACATCAAGGATTCTGGTCGTGGACATGCTGCAATCCGATATACCCGTTCACCTAATAACTGGATTAGTTGTTCTTCATGCCGAAAAGTGAGTTTGCTAATAGCACTACTTTGTTCAGTGCTCATCATAGCCCAGGGTGACCCCACTTGTCCTGGAGGCTTTCATTGTTCGCCTCTACAGGGAGAAGAACAAGAAAGGTTTTCTTAAAGCCTTCACAGATCAGCCAGAACATATTACGAGCGGGCTTTCTCCTCTCAAGAATATCATGAAGGAATTGCAGCTTCGTAGTGTTCATCTGTTTCCCAGATTCCAGGATGATATCAAGAAGACTCTGGAAAGGCGAAGGGCTGATGTAATTGAACTTTCGCAGCCATTGACCGAACTCATGGCGGACATACACCATGCAATTTTACAATGCATGACTACCACATTATCGGAGCTAAAACGCTCCAACACAACGGTCCGTTATTTCGTACGGAATCCCTTTGCTCTTGCTCAAACCTCTCATCAGCTTGATTTGGATGACTTCAAAGTCGAGAATGCATACTTCCGTCAATTTGACATTGTTGTCCGACGCCAACTGGATTCTGTTTGGCACAAAGTCGGTCCGAAAACCAAGCAGCTCGTGAACGACCTCGGGACGCTTCGCCGGTTACTCTAGTAGGTTTCGTGATTTTCCTCCTAGACAGCTAAATCGAATAATCCTGCAGCTACCTCCTAACCTATGACCCTCTACAGTTTCATGCCTACCTAGAAACCCTCATTGCGGCGAACACCACAACTGCTGCTGGCACAGCGAAACAACACCAATCCCCATGGCTTCTCACTGACGCTGCACACATCATCTTTCAAGCCGCCAAAAGGAGATGCTATACAATGACTTCAGCTTCAACATCCAGTGCACCTGCAAAACGCCCACAAGTAATCACGATCGACGACGACGACGACGACGCTTGGGCTGCATTGGACGACATCGAAGGAACGTCTTCCTCGAAAGGCAAGGGCACGAGCAAAGACGAGAGGCCGTGGTGGTTGCCATCTGGTATGGACCCTGTTTTGGAAGAACTTCCGAAATGGAACCTTCTGTCGGAAATTATTCAAGAAACAGAGGAAGAGATGATCAGGCAGGACATGGCTCGTAAACCTATCAGCACGGGTAAAATGGCTCTGCTCACTTCCAAGCATGTATGCTGATGTATTGCCTCGTCCTTGCAGTTAACCCTGGCTCAAATGTCGTTCTTGTCATGACATCCTCTACACGAACGTGTAACGTTCTCACAAAGTTCCTCTCGACCATGGATCACGACGCACCCAATGGCGCAAAAGGTCGAACTATGATGATGGACAAGCTATGGCTCTACCTATGGTGGAAATCCCATCTTGCAGAACAAAAGCAAGATGGCAGTGCCAAACTTCTCCCAGATGGCCTCAGACGCAACGAGGCTTCGAGTAACAACGGGATAAGCGAGGCACTGAAAAAGAAGGACAGAGAAAAGGCCGAGCGAGCAGGGAGTCGACGACGGGTCAGAGGCGGTGCTCCTCCACCTGTTGCACCTGCAAGGCCTGCAGATGGTTCAGATAAGAGCTCAAGAAACGAAGTTGTAATGGGGGAGATACAACAGGAGGCTGCAAGTTTTGCAGAATTGTATGTTCGATTACTCCAAGTCCGTTCCCCTCAAGCTGACAATATCTTATAGTTGGGACTCCCAAGCTGATGCACCCATCGAACTAGCAGAAGATATTCTCTTTCTTGACGTCAACTCGGGTGCTCTGTTGAATGAATTTGACACCCATTTCGGCTTACTTCCTCCTGAACAAACGGTCCTCGTCCGGGCGTATTCAGATGACTCGGACGATAGGATGCTTGCAGAAATTCGTCCTAAGTTCATTGTCATGTTCGAACCGAACATGGAGTTCATCCGACGGATTGAGGTGCGCTTGTTTCCTCTCAGATCCCGAACCAGTTGTTGACCTGAAACTAGGTGTATAAATCTGCAAACCCTGGGATGGCCGTCAGGGTATACCACATGGTCTACGGCAACTCTTGTGAGGAACACAAATACCTGGCAGGAATACGGAAAGAGAAGGAGTCATTCGAGCGGCTCATCAAAGAGCGAGCAGTATGTTCCAACTTTAAAAATTTGGCCTGATTAGGCCTAATACTTCACGCCTTCAGTCCATGCTCCTGCCCATCTTTGAAGATCGACAAGCGGGCAGCGATGATATCATTAAAACTATCAGCACACGAGTAGCAGGTGGACGACGAGAGATTAACACATTACCTTCACAGGTAAATCTACCTTTTTTCCGCTCTGTAATTACTAACATCTTCCTAAGGTCATTGTCGATATGCGGGAGTTCCGGTCCTCTCTGCCGTCCCTACTTCATGCCTCGAACGTCCTTGTAATTCCAGCAACGCTCACCGTTGGAGACTATATCATCACTCCAGAGATCTGTGTCGAACGGAAGAGTCTGACCGATCTCATCTCGAGTTTCAATAGCGGTCGACTGTGGGTTTACGCATTGCCTTTTACCAGGAATAACGTTGCTAACGTCCGGCGATTAGGTATACACAGTGCGAGCTGATGTCTGTTCACTACAAAACACCCGTATTGTTGATTGAATTCGAGGAAGATAAAGCATTCACGCTCGATGTAGGCTTCAGTCTTACGAAGTATCTTGAACTTCAGCTGACTCTTTTCCCCTTAGATTGTCTCCGACTTGAAATCATATGTCAAGCCGACAGCAAAATACCCTGGCAAGAAGAAGCAAGGCACTGGCACTGGGGAAGCTGACCCAGCAGCACTCTTGCAATCCAAACTCACCTTACTCATCCTCACATTTCCTCGTGTACGGATAATCTGGTCGTCCTCCCCATATGCCACCGCCGAGATCTTCAAGGATCTGAAGAACAACCAACCAGAGCCGGACCCAGCAAAAGCCATTTCTACCGGGGCAGAAGATGATCCTCAAGCAGGTGCCGGCGTCAATGCCCAGGCAGAGGAGCTACTCCGATGCTTACCAGGGATACACGCGAAGAACGTCAAGCACGTCATGGGCAAAATTGAGAGCGTGAGGGAGCTCTGTGAGATGAGCATGGTTCAAGTGCAGGAGATCTTGGGAGCTGAACCCGGGAGACAGTGCTGGGAGTTTATGCACAAAGGAGAAATGGCGGCACAGAAGTAGGGACGTGCATGAAGCACCTATTATCTCAATTATAATCTTCGCTCACGAGAACCGTGATTTCAGCCTCTCTCGCCCTATAGTCGCTATGGTCCTGACACCGACCATTGCGAGGCAATTGCTGAGATTCTCAGAGAGGTATTGCAATGAGCGTCACCCGAAACATCTTTTCATTCCAAATATTCCCTATTGCCATCTAATACCGAGATCATCTGACAGAGCATCGTATCAGCGAGGAGCTAAGCATTCTAATGTCTCACCCGTCCTTCTTTTTCTATCCGCGGAAAAGGATAAAAGTGGCCATAACAAAGCCATTATACGCCCTTTTTCCCAACAATGCTTCCTCCTGAATTAACAGATCACATCCTTGCATCTGTAGACCGCGCAGATGTTGCCACGTTAAATGCCTGCGCTACGGCCTGGCCTCAGATGGTCAGCACATCTAGGGCGTACGTTTTCGACATCCCCTCTATTGAATTGACCAAATTTGGCCATGCACAAACCCTCTTTCACCTTATGTCGTCTCCTCAAAATACCATCAACGAACATCTTGCATCGAATCTCAAGACCTTCGTTTTGGGCGACAAGAATACCAAGTCGTATCAGACGTATTATTGTCTTGGCAGATTGACGTCAGAAATATTCGTGCTGCAAAGCCTCGAAAGCCTCACCATCGACTCTTACCTATGGACATTCCATAACCCCAGGCTTGATCAAGCCCCCCTATTTCCCCCTAGTCTTCCCAATCTAACAACACTCAATCTCTCATTCGTGCACTTCGACTCCTTACCAAGTTTGGCCAACCTCATCTGCGCTTGTCCAAAGCTCAAAACCCTCCAAGTATGGCTAGTCACCTGGCCAGCTTGCCACTCCAGCTTGCCTGACATTCGTAAACTCCCATCCTCGCTCAAGACGATCGAATTCTTGGCTATGAGTGAGAGAGAAAGTCATTCAAGGTCACCTGGCCCTGGTCTGGCTGTCCTTCATTACGGGCCACTCCTAGATTGGATTTTGGCATGTCATGCAGACGCGCCATCCCCTCAAAGTTCAGCATCCACACTCAGCGACGAGTACCCGGAATTTCCAATAGAACGGCTGAGTTTTCGTCTTGTCCATAATGATGTTGCAGACGGGTTGTACAACCTTCTCGACGTTGCGCAGGATTCACTCAAGGATGTTTCGCTGTCCTTCCTTCCTGGTCAGCACGAAGCAGATCAAAAGCTATGGAATCATCCCACGTTGAGGAAGGTACCAGAATTGTTTGTGACGAGGTTGTCTGGAGTGTCTTATTTCAAGTAGTGTATTTCATTTATATCATTGGACGATATTCTTGACCTTTGCTTTCTACGTAGCCGTGCTGGCATGGGCCTTTGCTGCTTTCCTGCCTGTCCTCTTTGGTCGTAAGGGTTGGGTTCATGACCTCGTTTCCCTGCGTTTTCTTGTTTGTAGCTTCCGCAGTGGTGATTTTATGATCGTATTGCTTCCCAGTTCCGTCAAATCTGCGTATCAATAGCCATAATGTGTATCTCTAGTGTACTTCGACAAAAAGTTTGTAGTTCTCATCCTGATCAGATCGGTGTCTCGAAAATTAATTTCAATCCTTTACCATGCTTCAAAACAAACAAGAAATCATGTATGTATATCCTCCGGATATGCGCCTCTTCTTTCTATCTTCCAATCAAACTCCAACAGCCTCTACCAGCCCTTTAACCTTGTCCACCTCCTCCACTCTCGCGCCTCCGGCCCTACTTTCCTGCGTGCTCAACGGGCTAACATTCAGCTTGGTATATTCGCTCCAAAGCTGCTCTACTCGTTGGATGGGAGGAACATCAGGCGATGAATCGACAGGGTCGCAGATCAAGAGCCAAATTGCGTCGTAGCCTCCAGCTATGAAAAAGGAATGTGTCAAATCAGAATCACAGCAGAGGAGGTGGGAGAGAAAATGACATACCTCCTGGGACACCTCCTCCAATGACACCAGCCAGCTGGACGCAGGAGTCGAGGAGTTCAGTCTGTTCCGAGGGTTCGATAGGGACCCCGGAGTTGCTTCCCATTTCGCGCATCTTAGCTCGGATGGCCTAAGGTTAGGATATCAGCGAGCGAGCAAGAAGGGACAACGGAGGAGAACAAACCTCAGTCAACTGGAATACCTCAAAGAACTTCGACACGATCGGGAGTTCATCGTCCGTCTGAGCACTGGATACGCCCCACTAGAAAAAATTATCAGACATTGCCTCTGAAGCAATAAACCAAATCACCCACCTGAATCGGCTGCAACGAAGCGATATACTTAACACTCTCCGTATAAGTCGCGGGGTTCTTCTCATACAGCGCCGAAAGCTCATTCAGAGTCTGTGCGAGCTTCGTGTTCAGCGTATCGAGAGATGTCCACAGTTCCAGGGCTTCTTTGGGATTATCTGTCCTCCACTTCAAGACTTTTCCGACGAGAGATGGGGTGTCGCTTCCAGCATCGACGTCAGCGAGGACTAGTCTAGTGAGCGGTGGGAGGCGGAAGAGCTGGACTTTGTAGTCCCAATCTTTATTCGAGGGTGAGAGGACGGGGTGGAGGGCTTGCGATTTGAGCTATTGGACATAATTCAGCAAGCGTGCTCAAACCCGGCGTGAAGAAGTTAGCCAAGACTCACTGCATCCTCCTTCATCAACCCCTGAATAACCGCCGGATTGAACCTCGTATAAACGTGGCTGCCAAACACTGCACTCGACACATCAAATCCACTTCCAACCTTGCCTTGGGCGAGACAATGGATGAACTGAGCAGCATTGTGTGCTAGCAATCTGCCCTCGGATGCGTTTTCGCTGGTGACGGATTCGTTGCTCTCAAGAGAAGAACCAGGGATGACGGAGAAGTGGATAAGCAGGGCAGAGACGAGAGATGTGATCAGGGAGGCGGAGGAGCCGAGGCCGGTTTTGTGGACGTTGGAGAGGGTGACTCCGGTTGGCACGAATGGTGGGATGTGTGCAAGGGATGAGATCGTCCGAGGTAGGTTGAGAGATGCGAGCTTTGTAAATCAGATGTTTAGAACGGAGCACGAAGATGACAGTAATCAGGGACATACCTTTTCGCGTTGAGAGTAAAAGTCGTTATCGCCAACGATAGCAATGTCAATCCCATTTGCCGAGGAAGAGAACACCTTGTTGACGGTCTCGATCCCTTTGATCTCAGCAGCGAGGGCAATCGTATGCTGTAGTGCTAGGTGCACGAACTTGTTCTTGCTTTCACTGGATACGAACAACCATTATCAGCAACTGCTTCAACTTCATCGCAGAAGGGAGGAAGAACGTACTTGGTGGCAGCATTATCGACGACGACCTTGCCCCCATCGGTCTTGACCTCATAATCCCAAACCGAATTCTCAAACTGCGGACTCCTCACTCGGATTCTATATCCACTACCCGAGGCTGAAGTCGATGAACCTTTGATCACCGTATAGAACCTCGAAGACGCGGACACCACCGTCCCCGAGTACTTCTGATCGAGGACTAGATAACCTCCCGCAACCAGGACCTTTCCAGGTGCGGACACCACCGTCGTTGTCGACATCTCTTCGTTTCAGTCTCAGTAAAGATGTATAGTCAAAAGGCCAGGCGCTAAAGTCAGCGAAAGATGATGATCAAGGATAACAAGGAGGGGTCGTGCTGGTACTTAAACGCGCAAAGAGGGCCAAAAATCGATCCACTTTATTACCAGACCCCCCTTTATAAGAAGGGCTCAGCTTCCTCCGCCCGCCCGACAAGAACGTACGGATCGAAGAGGGAGTTGAGCCTAAGTGCTTACCTAACTCAAAGTTAAATGAGGGCTGGTCAGGGTGGGCACACGGAGTTCGTTTCTCGAATACCCTAAAGGAGTGCAAGACTCGCGGCCGCAAGGCGTAAAGCGAGGCAATCTGGCATCTGTGCCTCGGAAAAGGTGGATAAATCTTCAAAGATCATAGATAATCTGTAGCGGTTACACCCCGAATCTAAGTAGCGGCGGTTACAGATTAAAGTCAATTCGACTAGATTACAACTTGTCCAAAGTCAAAAACAAAGGTCACCGCCCGCCTCTGGCAAACCACGCTTTTTGTTGTCCACACGTATTATTGGTGCATCCTGGACATCTCAGTCCGAACTGCGTACTCACGGGTCCTTTGCCCGCACTACAATCCCGCAAATGCGAGGCCACGATATCCGCAAGTGCACGGATGAACACAGGGGATTCGTTCAGGGACTCTGCACGATGTACGTCGATTCCGAGCTGTTACAGAGTTAATCAGTTCATTTCGGCCTTCTCAGGGCGTGAACACGCGTGGCTTACCTCTTTAGCCTCCTTCACGTACTCCAAATCGAGCTCGTATAGCGTCTCGATGTGATCACTCGTGAAGGCAATAGGGACCAGGACAACTTGCTTTTTGCCCAACCTTGCCAGACCCTTCAGTGCTTCGGCCGTCTGCATGCCCATCCACGCGCTGGGTCCGACTTGGCTCTGCCAGACCAGCCTGAAGGGATTTGAATGCCCTAGACGGTCCATGACATGCGAGACAGAGGCGGAAACCTCGAGAATGTAGGGGTCGCCACGGTTAACGACCGACATTGGGAGAGAGTGAGCTGAGAAGAGTAAGACGGCGTCTTTACGTGTTTCAGCTGGAAATTTGGCGAGTGCCGCCTCGATGTTTTGTGCAACAGCCTGTTCACATGTATATCAGCGAAGGCCCATAGCCTCGGAGGAAGCAGAGGATTCCCACCTCAATGAATCCAGGGTGTGTACCCCACCTATCAATGACGCTCCATTCAATGCCTTCGACGTCGCCCTTCAATCCCCGCCTATACATCTCGTTCAGACTGCTTCCAGTTGTCGAACAACTGTACTGCGGGTACTGAGTGAACGCAATAGCCCTCTTCACCCCATCCTCCTTCATCTCCTTGGCTGTCTGCTCCGTCAACGGCCTCACATACCTAAAAGCTGTATAGGCCTTATGCGGCGCGGTCTCCGGATGCAGCTCATCCAGCAGCTCAGCCATACGCTCTCCTTGAATTTGGGTGTACTTGAGAATGGGAGACCCGCCTCCAATTTCTTCATATTGCTTTTCTATCTGGGGCGTCCGACGCTTGGCAATGAGAGGTGCAAGGAATGATTGGAAGGGCAGAGGTATGAGGTCTCCGTCCGAGAAGAGGTTTTTGAGGAAGTCGTGTGTTTCTGGGACCTAGTGGTTGAAACGAGTGTATGGTTAGAATCTGTTCGGGACAGGAAGAATGTTTGGACGTACAGTTGCTGGTCCTCCCATGTTCATCATGACAATGGCTGGGAACACGGTCAGCAAAAGAGTTGCTAGATTGTCCTTAGCAAGGTATATTCACCTGTTGGACTTGGAACTCGGTTAGCCTCATGCTCCTTTCTCAATGAACTCATGCAACTCACCTCTTCCCGGTCGTTACAGGCCTATGCAATGAAGTAAGACCTCTGGTCAGCGACCGTGACATCGCCGCCGTTTTCTGCACGTTCATCGTCGCTGTCGTCGGGAGCAAGTCGTGTCAACCCAACGTGAACGAAGTTCGGGATAAATGTGGTGACATCTTGACACTCGACGTCGATCTCTGCCGGACTGAACGCGTAACTGCCGTGGGAACATCGACTGACCAATGAAATCACAAGGATATTACGCGGGGTTGCAGGAGTCTTCAAATTCGAGAAATGATTTCAAAAAAAGTGTATAATTGAAGCTATGGATACTGTATTATGGTAGTAATTAAGGAGGGCCATCCAACGAATTATCATCCCCGCTAATCCTAGCTTCAAGCCTTGCCTTTCCATTCCTAAACGCTTGCAGCTCCACCCGAAGCCAAGATTCATCGACTTTTCCTTCGATCACCGGCTTTGAAACTTCGTCTCGGAGAAGGATGATTTCTTCGCTGACGACGACCAAAGAGTCGTGGATATGAGCCGTGCTTGACTGGGCCTCCGTAGTCCATTGCGCAACGTTACTGAGCTTTGCGAGGTTGAGCTTGATTATTTCAATTTTGGCCTTGTTCCCGCCAAGGTAAGTCCAGAAACTGTTCAGAATATCTCTGTGATTTCTGGAGACGGCGTATTCTTCATCAGAGCTGAGATCTTGAATGTCTTGGATCTGATTCTCCATCATCATGAAGACACCCTGGGTGAGGTCGCACCCATGTAACAGTGTCCGGAGAAGCGCTGAGGTCTCTGTTAGCATTTGGAGGAACGCGTCCTTGGCGGCTTCTTCGCATAGGTCGTGCCGAAACCACGAAAATGAGAAAGGCGACCAAGATCGGTTTTCAAATGCTTGCTGTATCTTAACCAGACCTCTAGCGTCGATTGTGCTGAGCCTGTCGAGGATTGGGTGACAAATAAAACCATGAGGAAAAATAAATCCGCACTTTGAGTTTGTTGCGCAAGCCAGAACACCCAAAGACCGGACGTATTTGATAGCTTGGCCAACGGTATTGATGAAGTTTTGCGACACCCTAGAAATATCTGCAGCAAGTAATAAATCGCTATGCTTCACCGACACCAGCAGATCTTTGGCTCCGGTCTGGATATCACGTAGCTCAACCACCATTGTTTGCCATTGCCCATCGCAATGCTGGATAGCGGCATTGTCCATATTTCCTTGTAGGGTCATGAGGGCAGTGAGATCAAGACCATGGTGCGTTAACTGGTCGGTAACAGGTAGCCTGGGTGGGGTACAAATAACTGTGCTTGAGGCTAGGGGCAGGTGGCATAGGTATCGAGGATTTGCGTAGAGGTGTTGAAAGATCTGTGTTCCAAGTCCAGTAAGAACAAATATCACGTTCTTCTTGGTGAAATTGCGGAGGATAACACGTCGGAGGCAGTTCAGACATTCATGAAAATACATGAAGAGAGAATGCATCGTGATCTGGAGCCAAATTTGAACGAAGGTGTCGTATAAAGACCATTTGACTGGTTGGTTGTCTGCACGGGGAGATTCAGTTGGGGATATTGTAAAGTCTGAAGCTTCAAAGGTAGTGGTGAAAGCCTTGTCCCTCATAGGTTGGATGTTGACTTTGGGTGCTGAGGTACAGGCAGAAGAATCGTTTTCTTCGGAAGTGCCAGGAGTCCTCTTGGTAAACTAGGAAAATGAATTCAGGGTTGCTCAAGAGTCCTGCCAAATGGCTGGACTTACCACAGCGCCGTCAACTGTAGTGTCATTGACGCAGGCGAATGCAGAGTCAGGAGAGGTCTCGCAGTGCTTTTGAGAGGCAGTATCCATGAAAGTAACTAGAAGAACACTGGGGTCTTAACACGAAGAACTGCAGCTGGTTTAAGCCTCATTCAAGGCCACCTTGCATTGCTGGCCAAAAGCCACAGTGATGAGTACAATGGCCATGGAAGATAGTGGTGATCAGATTCATAATGGGAGGAAGAAAGGGAGCTGACTGATAGCCGACCTCCGACACACTGGCAGTAAGGTCTCTTCGAATCCAGTTGCCAAGTTTCAGCCTGACCATCATTGAGGAACTTGGAGGACAGTCAGTGCTTGTAATGTCGGTGTTGGAGACCACATTCAACATCGCATCCTGGCAGCCCAACTTCATATTCAGGCGACTGTCTGTTGAAATCACGAAGAGCTTGCTAGCAGTGACTAGTGACTGGTGACTGAAGAGGGACTCTCTAGACCAACTCACTTTCTCGAAGCAAATTTCGCTTGCCCACGGATGACTGCAAGCGTTTTCAGTACACACTGTCCTTCTTGTGTGTGCTGAGCGTGTGAATCTTGACGGCGCTAAACACCGTCCTCCTTAATCTGTGCCGAATGCCCTCCTTCACAGTCAACCGCCAACAACTTCCTACCTGCTGGAACTTGGAAGTAGTTCGTTCCTTTGACTTACGAATCAACTGTACTATTCACCTCCTTGTGTCGCGTGCGTATGGATTATCGACTAACCGTGATCAAATTCACTCATTGCCTGGCCCCGCACAGACGATCCGCCGCCGTGGGTCATGCCTGCACACGAATGCAGTTTCTGTCACAACCCTACCCCGAAACAATGCCTGGCATGCAAAAAGGCCTGGTATTGCAGCAAAGAGTGTCAACGATATGACTGGGTCCGGCATATCTTTGATTGCAATCCCTCTAGACCCATTACGACAGCAGATTATCTTGCACTCGCTGTCGATCAAAACCTTCTCCCAGAACATCCCCAGACATGCAAAGACTACGGATTTACAAGAACAACCCGACGGGAGATGCTCCTTGGGCTTTATATTGGTCTTATGGAACGACATTACTTGAGCGTTAAACCGCAGACGTTGCACAATTGGAGGTTGAATGGTACACTCGTTGAGAATATCAAGCGGAAATTCGAGGAAGGCTTTCAGGGAGGGAACCGAGGAGGATATTATTTGTGGTTCCTCCAAAACCAGCATGTACTCAGTGGTGAAAGGGCAGAGGAAAACGAGCATGAGGTCGCGTTGGAAGCTGCAGATGAGATGTCTCGTCGCGCCTGGCGTTTCATTGGCCGGTCCCCCACAGCTTCTCTGGACGATATTCGTCAGTATATAAAGTCGGCCACTCGGGAAGAAAACGACTGTTATTTTCTCTACTCAATGGTTTTATCCCGCAGCCACCCTGGACCCTATAATGACCAATGGGTTGATTTTGGCTTTTGCGCCTGCAGCTGCCAAGAAACTGAAAACGAACTAGCTCAATCATATATCGCATTGATCAATCGATGCACCTTCGAGCAGTTTCTTAACGCCTACACCTCCTGTTCTCTCGTCTCTCTCTTTAGAGACAATAATATCGACATCGCGGCGCCTCCCGTTACAAACCTTCTCAACATATGCCCTCTCATCATCGACGTTCTCTCCGGAATGCAAGGTGGGATACGCGGCCACAAATCGGTCTGGAACTTGAAACGATACATCGAACTCAAGGCCAGTCATGGACTAGACGATACCACAATTAACCATACACCTGCCGTCGGCGTCGACTATGGATTCTATAATTGCAAAACCTCTGAGGAGCACAAACTACTCTTCGACCTCTACAAGGGGTTTTTCGCCCTTGGTAGGGGTGCCGATCCCCTTCAGCTTCATCAGGCTTGTATTGAAGGGCGTCTCCTCTCGTACTTCGCGCAGGACTTGAAGTTCAAGATCAAGCCGAGGAAGACTTACGAGCGGCTGTTATGGAATCCATATCCTCTCCGTCAGCTGTGACACATTTACTCGTGGCTAATTATCAATGCGTTATTCCATTCTGTCCTCTCTTTCAAACTCGAGTACTGGTACTGTATGTTTTATATGAATAGTTCTGGGGAAGATAAGGCGAGTGACTGCGACATATACAATGACTGCCTTGGACGGAAGGCAAGATATACATATGTTAAATTCGATGGTAGCTTGAGGCCTTGTGAGCAATCCCCCCATGTCATTTATCTTTCCTATCTATTTTTTGTTTTGTTATGTTTTTGAATTGTTTTTGAATATCATACTGCTTTCCTAATAAGCCAGGCTTGCTATAAGCCATATTTCATGACTTGAAGAGGCACCATAGTGTCCAGGTGAGAGAGATTGACTGATAGCCGATCAAGACATAAGCTGCAGTTGAAGGACACGTTTAGGCCAGTTTCGTTCCGAGAATGCGGAATATTCGCCATATAACATAGGGAGACCAAAGGAATACTGTAGATATTGTCAGGAGGATAATAGGTTCTGAGTGGCTCCAATGTTTTTGTTCTCTCGAGAGAAAGGGCCACAAGAACCAAAAGATCAACCATTCGAGGGGTCTGACTGCAAGTTTCAGAGCCTGTGCTAAACCTTGTAGCAGAGAGCAGCATATTCGCTGAGATCGATAAAGTGCTCTTCAGTATCTTGGGAAGATCGAACATCGAATTGGCGGCAATTGTAAAGCCAACGTGGTTCCGATTTCCGATCACTTCTCCTCGGCCCACATAGAAAATAAGGTATGATGAATTACAAGAACCCTGTCCAAATGCTCTGTCCGTAGTACCAGTGTTCACAAAACAATTAAATACCCAAACAATAGTAGAGAAACCTCTACAAGAAAAGAACGACAGCAAGTAGCGATGTAGAAACGAGCCCGAGCAAAGAATGGCTTGTTGCAAGGTTCGAAGCGGCACCATTGTCCACGACTTTACCAGTCAGGTTAGAGGGAGAGCTGTTTGCCCAAAGTTGGATGTCGCGGAAGTAGGTGTGGACGGTATTGGGTGTCTCCCATGACTTGTCAGAGCCTCCGAAGAAAGTTCTACATGGGGTGTCAGGTTTAGTGTGATTGGAATGAAAGAAAGAGGAGGCACATACGAGAAGTAGAAGCCGTTTATACTGACGCTATCTGCGCTGCGTAGCTGGAGGCCGGTCTGGTTGATCGCTAGCAGATTATTGTAGCTATTGATGGGTTAGAAAGAGGATCAACGAAAAGGTGTAAGATGCCATACAAGAGCTGGATCTGGCCGTTTGCAACGTTTGGTGGTTCATTGAGGCGAACAAGGAGACTGATGCGATTCCATCTGATGGACAGGTTGAGGTAGAGAAGGAAGGATAATAATAGAGAAACGTACGCTCCACTCTCGAAGCCGAAAGACCCTCTTGAAAGACTGATACCGAAATCAGAGTTGCATAGAACATCGCTGTGATCGCAGAGACCATTCGAAGGGGGAATGTATGCATAAACTGGGAAGAACGATCAGTTCCGGTACATTGATACTGCAATGGCGAGACATACCCTCTCCCTGACCATTCTTCCTCCACATGATCCTTGTGCTGAAGCAATCCTGTCCAGTAGCCTGATTTCCTCCACTGCAGCCACTCGAATTCAACCCTCCTCTCAACCCAGGTAACTTCCCTCCCTTGACCCAATCAAACCCAGCGTCGAACGCCAACTCGTACGAAACCAACATTGTCTTGAAGGTACTCCCATCAGTGGTATTCCATAGATTATACCACTGACTTCCTCCTGTATCGTGGCTAAAACTTCCCTGCGGGTAGGTGACTTGAAGAACGGGGCCAGTGTAGTTGACTGTGGCTGAGGGCGCAGGTTTAGCTGGGTATGGGTCTGCGACGAATTGCAGGTTTTGCGGGTTGTCTTGAATGTGGCCTTTGCCTAGCGACCAGTTTTGCACGAGGAGGTCGCCCGTATCCTGTGCGGACATCGTAGACGATGGATACGCGAGGGATGTACTCGTAGCCAGCCCATAAGAAGAGGCTATTTCTTCCGCCCTAGCTTCGTAGACAGCAGCAGCAGCAGGGCTTGCGAGGAATGTCGATAGGAGACCGAATGCGATTTGGCGGTAACGGGTCATTGTATGATAGTGAGGGTGGTCCGAAAGCGTGTATTTACAAGGAGAGCAACTGGTTTAAATAGAAACACCGGCTCAGGCTAGCTGAGATGTGCCAATCGTAGGCTAAGGGCAAGAAAGAACGTAGAGTTGCTGCGGGACTGACGGCAGCCGAGAACAAGAATAAAACTCAGAATGCACATAAGCTGACAAGCAATTCCGCTTTCGCCATGCCGGCAACCGCTGGGAGTGGGCAATCCGCGCCAGAGCCTTGTTTGTTTAGACCTGTTTGGTTTGCGCTCAGGAAGGGAAGAAAAGTGTCCGGTGCACGTTTTAGAGCTCCTATGCTAGATATTGCTCCCAAAAAAGCATTTTGGATATGAGAATAGTATAAACTTGTGTTCTATCCTGGTAGATTATTTTTAAATATGATTTGACCATGGTATTTTGACGCTATCTCAATAACGAGAAAGCTTGTATAATTTCTACCAGGATAGAACGAAAGATTGATTTTTCTTGAATGGCTCCCTCTGTACAATTTGTGTGTAGGATGAGTGAACGATTCAGAACGTGCACCACAAGGGAGGGCTGGATAATCGACCGCCAAGCAGCCCGCCGCGTGTGACAAACCGTGACAATAACCCCTAAGCACGCTAATTAGCTGGCAAAATCCTTCTCGTTTTTCGTGTTTTCTCATATTTCTGGCCACAAAACCATCCGACGTAAGTTTAATACGTGTACTATCCTTGTAAATATTAGTGAAGCCTAAAAGATTTGGTTTTAAAGGTGATAATTGGCCATGGGTCGGCATACTCAGTTTGGAAAGCGCACAAAAAAAGCATCTACTGCGCAAATTCGAGCTCTCGATGGTGGCCGGCATATCAAAAACAGTACAGCAGATAAGGAGAATGCTACCCAGTACAGAAATCGAGAAACAGCCAGACCAGAGCTGAGTCCACTGTGGAAATCCCCTTGGAACAAACCTCTGAAGGCAAAGAAATGCATCGGGATCCTGCAAGACAAGGTGTCTTTACTCAATTCTCGAGCAGATAACCTTCGACGTACCTCAACAAGAAGAAGGGTTGTGATAGCAGGCTTGAAAGAGGAGAACAAGCGGATAAAAGAGGAAAAGACAGCAGGGGAGAAAAAGCATGCATTCAAGGTCCGGCGGTTGATGAAGGAGCGGAAGGATACACAACGCGAGCTAGAAAAGCTCTGCTCCCAGGCTGTAACTGCCTCCGAAGACAAGAAGGAGGTGCAAAAAGCATGGCGGGTTCTCAAAGTGAAGGCTAAACGGATGCAAGCATCACTCGAGCGCTACAGATCAAAACTGATCACTACCACGCACCAGGCCCGCCTTCGAATGAAGGGTAGATACACCCGAGAGGCACGAAATCTGGCACGAACATTAGTTCACGCTGGATGCGCACCCAAACGAGTTGGAAAGGTTATACAGATGATTGCACGGACCTTTGGCATTGTGATTCCACCATCACAATTGATGAGCGTACGCACAGTTCGTCGATGTCAGCTCGAGGGCCTTGTTGCAGCAGATATACAGCTGGGATATGAGTTAGCAGTGGCAAAGACGTGCACAATTAATCAGGACAGTACCGGCAATCGCTCACGGAACTACGAGCATCATTGCGTCGCCATGCCAGTTGCAGATTATTCCAAAGGCGAAAAGATTCCCTCGAGCACGTCAAAACCAAGAGTTCGAGTGGTGCGAATCACATCCACTCTTGATCACTCAAGCGAGAGATCAGTGGAGGCCTGGAAAGAGCAACTCACCGACATCAGCGAGACATTCAATAAATGTCCACTCGCACAACGTACCAATCACCAGTTTACCCTGCGAGACTTTGCGCTAAAGCTGAGGGGGATGTGCGGCGATCACGCGAATGGCGAGAAGAAGACAGCAAAGCTGATGGAGGCGTGGAAGCGGGAGGAAACCATCAGGCACCTGGGGGAGAAAGGATTACTGGAAAAGGAACTTGGCGAGCTCTTCGGGTATTTGAACGACCGAAAGGCAGCCAAGATCATGTCTGTGGGAGGGATCGATCTCTGGGATATGCTGCCGGAAGAAACGAGGAATGCTCACGAGAAGGACCTGATGGATGAAATCCTTCAGGATGTAGGAATGGAGGTGTATGAGAGTCTTGCAGACACCGAGTGTCGAGAACTCGATGCCTTCATCTGGGCCGGATGCTGTATGCATAAGGATATGAATAGTTTCAAGGGAGGAAACTCACGCATGATGGTGGTCTGGGAACAGGAAGGATTGACTGGACCCATTCCATTGGCGAACAAAGCAAATGCTGATGCAATACGTGCTCTGCTTGATCCAAGCCAGAAAGGGAAGCCAATGACAGATGCTGAACGAGCAATTGTTGAGAAAACGACGCGGGGTGGGGTGAAGGCAACAGCACTGGCGGGGGCGTTGTTCAACAATAAAGACAGCAAGAAAGGGTTTGGAGATTTATACCAGGATCATCGTGATCACGCGGTCGACGGGCCTTCGCAGCATTTCCCCGGCACCAGTAGCGTTCGATATGGCAGCCATGGCGATGCTGCCAGTCATTTGGTGGCTGATGTTGGCTTCTTCCGCGGGTTTATGGACGATATTCACGATCGGAAACAGCGGCCTGGCTTTACAAACATCGAGAAAAATCTCAAAGCTGCACTATACGATGATCCAACACTCACCGAACTTGCAACCATGTCGTTATACTCACAAGCTATTTGCCATCCGTATGCAATAGCTGTTCGGGGTCCTGGCACCGAAAATCTCAACGTTCTTGACCTTGGTCCATTTCATGAGAAGGTCAAAACTCACTGTCGAACAATCATCAGCAACCCAGGTCTTCTGGCCGGCCCGCAGTCTAACTACGAAAAAGGATCGCTTGATGGAAAACCCTGGGAGAATCCTCGAGCAATCAAAGGGATTGAACGCCTTTGTGCCGAAGGACACTTACCACATCTTGAAAAGGCCGTGGTAGCTTTTTTCAAAGGCGCCCTCGAGACCTGGACACAATTCACCGCTGAGTTTGCGTCTGGAGGCCTAATAGATCAGGCAAGTGCCGAGGAACGTCGACTTGCTTGGATGCCATCAACAAACGATACAAATGAGGGGGGTCTGGGGGCTTACCGGGTCTATATGAGGAACAAGCCGTCGACAACACTGCACCAATACAACGCATACGCAGTCTGGGAGAAGAATGATGTTCAGTCGTTCACGGATGTAATGCTGACGGACGCAGATGATGATTATATCATCAGACAAGCACGAACCCTGGATCAGAGTGGCCTAGAGGCCAAGCGAAAAAAGGAGCATAGAGAGCATGAAGAGAAAGTAGCGAGGGACACCAGGGAGAAAGCAGAGGAGAGAGTGAGAAAGAACAACGAGATCATCGCGAGTCTGGCCAAAATTGTCCTGCTCTCATCGTCAAACATACCCGAGTACAAGAAGATCACGGTTGCACAGATCGACGAGCAACTGGACGTCCTCATGACACTGCACAACAACGCGGAGATCCCAAAGAAGTACCTGCGCGGGAATAAAGACACCAAATATAGCATGCTCAAGCAAGGTATCAAGCGCTACGAGGAGGGCCGCGAACCGATGGAGCTTGATACGCCTGGTCAAGATCTCCCAGACGCGTCTATGAATGACGTCGAGGATGGCGAGGACACAGAAGACGAAGAGGTTTGATCTCTTGGATGGGGAGGTGTGAGGTTCAAATCAATGGTTCTTATTAGGGCCGTATCTGTGTTTATAATCGGATAATCACTACTAATCTACTTACACACATTCTAATAGTTACTTTATACGATACTCTGTACCATACCTAGTCTATCTGGAGGGCATGAGCCCTGTAATACTCACGAAACAGTTGAATTCGGCGAAATCTCGGGAGATTCACCCTCAGTATCGTCGTCCGGACAGCTTTTTGGTGGCTGTGTGCTTAATAAGTGTATCACTCGCGTTGGCGGGATTGCCCACTCCCACAACCGCCAAGTTGGGCCAAGAACTCTGCAATCACTCAGCCACGTGACTTTCCATAATTACTCTGCACGTCGCAGTAGCAGTGACGACCACGACACCGCGCTAGAAAAGAAACTCAAAACTCCATGGTATCGTGGTGATGTTCTCAAATTCAACAAGAAGAGATAGGAATGACTCTTCACAAGACGACGAGCACTCCCAGCCACTTCTAGGACGGAATGATGGCGGCCATGGTTCACCCACTCGGACAAGTAACAATCACACAATATTCGCTGTGGAGGATGACGACGAAGATGGGTATGAAGAGCAGACGGCGCTGGCAAGCTCAAAGCCTTCTGCGCGGGGTGTGAGGTTTGCGGATGAGGTTGATGTTAGAGTTCTGGAGAATGGACATGCACACGGAGTTGCACCTTCATTACGGTCAACAACCGCTAGCCGCGAAGCAGGTACGTTTCGTGTCATTCTGCCCCTGACATTATCTATATTCCTTTGAATCCTTTCTCCCCGTCTTTCTGCCCCACGTCTTACGTTCATGGCTGACTATCTTATGAAACAGAATTCGAGTTGGACTCTGATGAGCTCGACGAGCTACATGATGACGACACTGTCCCTGTTCGACGCGGTGCGGGCCATACAGACCAGTCTATGCCTCTACTGGTTGGCCTCTTTGACTCGTCCGCTGCACGGCGAAGCCTAGACGGATCTCGGGGAGGTGGAGGACATGAGATGGGCAGGGTTGGCGCTGTGAACGGGGAGTACGACCTAGAAGAGCTTGCAACCAAGCATACAGCCGGCGGGGGGATGCTAGACAGTATCGCAAACATGGCGAACTCAATATTGGGTGCAGGTTGGTCTTCGAGCTCCGGTATGTGTAGCCATGATTGCTGACTGGCATTGCAGGAATTATAGGATTGCCTTATGCCGTGGCCCAGGCTGGGTTCTTTACCGGACTCACTCTACTTGTCGTGCTATGCGCAGTGACCGACTGGACGATCCGCCTCATTGTCGTTAATGCGAAACTGAGTGGGAGGCACTCGTATATCGACATTATGGACCACTGCTTTGGGCCCAGTGGGAGAGCAGCCGTTTCATTCTTCCAATTCGCCTTTGCATTTGGTGGTCAGTTTCTTCCTTCCTTCTCCTTTCTATTTCAAAGGCTGAGATGGTGGCCTAGGAATGTGTGCTTTCGGTATAATCATTGGCGACACAATCCCACATGTCATTCGTTCCGTCTTTCCCCACCTCTCCTCGACGCCCATCCTCAAAATCTTCACCGACCGACAGTTCGTTATTACGCTTTGTACTATATGCGTCTCATACCCGCTTTCCCTCTACCGAGATATCCACAAACTCTCAAGAGCGTCGGGCGTGGCTCTCATTGGGATGTGTATCATTGTCATATCAGTGCTTATTGAAGGACCACATAGTAGTCCTGAGCTAAGGGGAGATCCATCCAAGAGATTCACATTCATTGAACCTGGAGTATTCCAGGCTATTGGAGTTATCAGCTTCGCTTTTGGTGAGTCGGTTTTGGTTCAATATATGCTGCCAAATCTGACTTTGGTTGGATGATTAGTCTGCCACCATAATTCACTCCTTATCTATGGATCCCTACGGACCCCCACGCTCGACCGGTTCGCAAAAGTAACCCATGTATCAACAATACTATCTCTAGTCAGCTGCATGACACTGGCTATATCTGCATATCTTGTTTTCACGGATCGGACGCAAGGAAATATATTGAATAATTTCTCATCTGTACGTGTTACCATCTCTCCCCCTCAGCCTAACTAACATATGGCCCCCCAACCTTCTACAGAATGATACCCTAATCAATGTTGCACGATTCTGCTTTGGTCTCAACATGTTTACCACCCTCCCACTGGAACTCTTCGTCTGCCGCGAAGTGATCGAACAATACTTCTTCTCCCACGAATCCTTCTCCATCGAAAGGCACCTCTTCTTTACTAGTGCCATCATCATCTCTTCCCTCGCCGTCTCCCTCATCACTTGCGATCTCGGAGTCATGCTCGAAATCACCGGCGGCATATCCGCTACAGCACTTGCCTTCATCTTCCCAGCTGCTTGCCATCTGAAGCTAGTGGACCCAAGAGCGAAGTGGCATAGCAAAACGAAATTGCCGAGCGTGGTATGTGCGGTATTTGGAGTGACTGTGATGGTGATTAGCCTGTTCCTTGCGCTTGGGAAGACGTGGCGGCCGAATGAGAATCCGAAGTTGTGTGCCTAGTACGGCACGGACAGAGATATGGACTCTTAACATAGGCAAGATTATGTACTAGGACGGGCCAGTAAAGTATATCTACCCTATCTAATCCACTGTTTGCCTTCCCACTCGCATGTATTTTTTGTACGGTTCCAGTTTGGAGGCTCTCGCTCCAAGTGAGAGTCGAAGCAGGTTCAAATCAAGATGGTGGAGTATTCAAGCCGCATTTTGATGCCAACGAGATGGCCAAGATGCACCTGTGCGCCACAATGAGGACTCTGACATGTTGCTTGGAATAGCGTCCTTGGCCACTTAGAAATTAGGGGCTATCATAGGCAGGAAATGTCAGGTATAGATGTATAACAGACCCTTTCACTGCAATATACGGGCGCTTATTTGGCATTAGGATCACAAGCGCTGTCAAACGCAATTCACCTGAAAAGGTGTTCTACGCCTTACCGCCATCCGCATCCTTCCTTTCAGCTTCATCCTCGAGCCTCACTCACGATCTGGAGCATCTGTCAATAATATTGCATGCCACGCGCGATGGTTTTCTCTTGGAAACCGGAATTCCGGCAACAGTTCCTGGCTCACGATCGTCATAGGGAAGCGCTTACATAATCAGGACCCTTTCACAAAATTAGCCTTGCCAATATTGGTTTTCTCTCAACGTCCCCTCTTATGCTTTCTTGTTGAATTGCTGAGGGTAAGTGCAGCCTTTCTTGTCCGCAGAGCTCACCACCTTGAACGTTCTGCTCGTTTGCTCACGCGACTTTGACGTCTACAGACACTACCTGCACGATACCATGTCATATCCACCCCGCCATGACAGGCAAAATTCCGGGCATTCAGCGATACCTCTTTCCCCAATGACTCCTGCTACTGGCAGAAGCAGTCCTGAGTATGACCCGGAACGAGCTGGTCAACATGGGACGTCCAGGAGCGGTATGACCCATACCTTGAAGGGCACTCCTCGCAGCTCGAGTTGGGACCTGCTGGCAGGGATAAGGAAGATTGAGCATGACTACGAAGAGTTTGACTCGAGGAATGCTAGTCAACCTCATCTTGCCTACGCAGATGGTGATATGCCTGATAGCAAGGTACGTCGACCAGATGCCTCGTTGCAGCCACCAGGTTATCTAACAGAAACGTTGTTCTGTTTCCTTATTCTGCACTTCATGATCTAGCTCGTAAAATTCTACAACTATCTTTTGAACGTATCTATTATCACCCGTTGGATTCTTTTTATTGTTCCTATGCTGGCCATATTGTGGATTCCTGGAATTTTGGCTCTCACAAGGTTCCCAGATGCTAAGGTATGTGACATCTTTCGTTTACACACCACGTGTATCTTCATTTAACAAATGCGGGGTAGATTTGGAACGTCGGCCTTTTATGGTATTCCATCTGGCTCAGCGTTGCCTGGGGAGGTTGGTGGGTCGCCCTCGCCTTCTCGTGAGTAACATGACCGTATTTCTTTCTCCTGACCGAGAAACTGATCCCTCCTCGTAGTCGAATTATACCCGTCATTCTTCGCGGGACAGTCGGAGTGGTTGCAGTTGGAACAAGGCGCTACATCGACTGGATTGGCGTACTTCACAGGTAACTTCTTCTCCGATGCCCGTCTATAACATTTTGCTCATGGTTTCTTAGATATATCTCACTCTTCATCTGGACGCTCGTGATTTGGATCACTTGGAATCCTCTCATCGACAATCACCAGCCAGAAGGCACCTCCGATAAAAGCAGAAAAGCTGTTGACTTGGCTTCCAAGTTATTCTTTGCGTTCTTCCTCTGTGCTTGCGTTCTCCTCTTCGAGAAGTTTTCAATCCAGTGGATCGCTGGGAAGTTCCATGAGAGGTCTTATGCTGGTAGGTCTCCTATGCTCTGATTCCTTGATAATTCAATTCACGCCTGTCGTCACCTCCAGAACGTATTGCCGACCAGAAGTTCGCCGTCAGATCTCTCGTCACACTTTACCGCCACTCTTCCGATATCCCGGGACGTACAGACACGCTGAAAGAAACCGCACACGCCAGAGGTGCATCCGTCAACCCAAAACGTTTCCTCAAGAAGTTGAGGCAGGGCGTCCGGCTCGCCGCTACAACCACTACCACGGCCTTTGGTAATGTCGCTTCCGAAATCGCTGGAAGTTCAGTTTTGCAGCCAAATTCGCCTCAGAGTGTGGTGAAAACTGCACTTGAAAGCGCTAACAAGTCGAGACTGGTGAGTCTAGGCGTATATCATCAACTCAAGAGGGATTGACTGATTGCGGCGGCCTGGGATAGCTTGCAAGACGGTTGTTCTACTCTTTTGCCAGACCGCATTCGGAGTACCTGCTCATCTCGGATATTGCGCGGTTCTTCCCCTCTATGGAGGAAGCCGAGTCTGTCTTTGCGCTCTTCGATAAGGATATGAACGGTGATGCATCCAGGGATGAAGTCGAGGGTGCTCTTTTGTAAGATTCCCTCGTCTGTACACAACCTATAGCAGTAACTGACACACACGGACAGGGAATTCCACCGCGAACAGCTGTCTATTGAGAACTCCATGCGCGATTTGGACAGTGCTGTCGGAAGGCTGGACAATATCCTGATGTCTGTCTACGTGATTGTCGCCATTCTCATCATCGCTATTGCTTTGGTACGCCATACTATACTACCTTCTTCTCCTTCCCTTCCTAACAACTCATTTTCTCTCGCCATATAGGAAGCCCAACTAGCAACCGTAGTGACTGGCGCAGGCACCCTCATCCTCGGTCTCAGCTGGCTCATCGGTGGCAGCTTGCAAGAAGTCCTAACCAGTATAATCTTCTTGTTCGTCAAGCACCCCTTCGATGTTGGCGACAAGGTGGTCATTACGAAGGAGACGTATACCGTCAAGGAGATCAGGCTGCTCAGCACGATTTTCTTGGATTCGAATAACACGAGCGTGCAGGCACCTAATACGATCCTGAATACCCAGGTGGGTGCTTACTCTGTTTCCTCCCTTTTCATCAGTAGTTGGGATGGGACGGTTTTGCAATGGGGTGGGAGCAACAAGGGTCAAGACGTCCACGATGGGGTGCTTCATTGTTCCGCGGAACTCCTCTGTTCGGATCCCTCCGTCCAGATTCGGTGCGAGCGAGGGGGAGATCTCTACTTAAATTTAACTTGCCGGACACGTTGTGGACATTAATCTGACACTTTTCTTTCCCCATCCAGTTCATTCAGAATATTCGCAGAAGTCCTCAGGTTCGTCTGATTCAATTGAATTGCATGGTAGAGAGGAGTAACTGATAACGTGGGTTTTGCAGATGTCGGAAACGTTCACGTTTGATGTTGCATACAGCACGTCGTTTGAGGAGCTGGAGAAGTTGCGGGATAAGATGTTGGCGTTTGTGACTGCTAATAGGAGGGATTATTTGCCTTCGTTCGATGTTGCTGTCAAAGGTCAGTCATTGCTTTACCATTCGGCATTTCAGTTGATCATCATTCGAGATGCTAACTTACATATCTACTCCAGACTTCCCCGAGCAATCAATGATGACTCTCACCGCGGACATCAAGTACAAGTCCAACTCCCAACTCGGCGCAATCAAAGCCAAAAGACGCAACAAGTGGATCTGCCAACTCAAGACTGCTCTCGCTGAAGTCGGAATTTACGGACCGAGCGGCAATCCTGATGCCCCAGCTGCGGTTACCAAGTACACACAGATCCCATGGGAAGAGGTTCAGGCGAAGGAGAGAGCAGCGGCACAAGCTGCTGCTGCTGCCCCCCAGAGCCCAGCGGGCAATTGGCAGTTAGTGGATCAGAATCCTGCGATGGGTATGTCTTTTGTTCCCTCATTAGAACTGCACTCAACTCAACCCCCCGATAGTTGACATGAGCTCGGGCGATGTGTTCGGCGAAGCTGACCAGCTGTACATGACCTCTCCCAGAACAGGCATGCCTGAAGACCCCAACAATGCCCTTCGGTATAGGCAGAACGCAGGTCCGGCACCACCCATGCCTACGCACGGACCTACAATGCCTAGGCCGGCGCCTGGACCACTGCAAACAGCGTCAAGCGCTCCAGCCATGATGCCTGGTGCAACTGTTCCTGGGTCATCTGCGCCGAGGTTTTCACCTGATGGGATTGAGACGACCCCACGACACTAAGCGCTGGCTCTTCACCTTAGACTGCTGGCACCCTTTTCGTCGCGGTGGATCAGGACCGCACATTGGCGGGTGTAGAGAAGGGAATTGACTTTACCCTGTTATCTAAACTTATGATCTTTCTTGTGCTTAATTGGACAGCTGGAATGTACTAAAAACCTTTACCCTCGTTTTACACAATAATAGAAATTCATTACAATCTCAAAAGGATGACATAGGTGGTTCTAAGTAGGCTAAAAAGACAGAAGACGGAACAAGTAGAAACAGGGCCAAGAAATCTGGACAATGGAATAATGAGTCTACACATTCCACCCATTAGCTTGTTGCCCTGGACTTCCCCATCCAGCGGCAGCGCCAGACGTAGACGTAGATCCCCAACCACCTGTGTTTCCACCACCCGGGCTGGCACCTCCCCAACCACCGCCACTTCCACCCCAGGCAGAGGGAGCAGGTGCAGGCTGGGGTGCAGCAGACGGGTTGCCCCAAGCTTCAGACATGTGTCCGTTGGCTTGCTGGTCTCCAGCTGTGAGCATATCCACTTCGGGCTGCGTTTTGAGCGCAAGGATGAGATTGGCGAGTTTAGTTTGGAGTTCATTTAGTCCCTGATGAGGAAAGGAATTGTTAATCGATAAAAATAGGCGAGGGTGTTGAAGGGGAGATAGTACCTTCATGATAACCTCCTGCGGGCCCAAACTGCCGTCCGTCTCAACGTCGAAATAGAATTGTCTCGGTTGAGCATTGTAGTCGAACGGCTGGCTCTCATCCGGAGGATCTTCCTCCTCTCCGTTGGGTCCCACAGGCCACTCTGTCCTCCAGTCCTTCTCGAACCAGTATGATGTATGCCTGAGCTTGTTGTATGGGTCATATTCGAATGATACGGCAGTGCATGGGGACCATTTGGCGTGCTCTTTGGCAAGACCTTTCTTCGCCACGCATTTCAGTCGCAGCTCTTGCCCCTTGCGAATTTTGCAAATCAGAACAGGAGGTGGGGCGTTGGGATCATCTAGAAAGAACACAGAGACAAGAGGCGTGAGTAAGAAAGGTGTAAGGGTTGCTAAGATATGTGGCCTCGGACCTTTTCCAACGGGTTTTCCAAAGTTTTCATTCCGCCTCGATAATTCATCGCCCTGGACTGGAATTTCCTGCTCGTCCCAGGTCCCTGGCGTGTTTGGTGGGATCATATCGAGATGATGACTCGTAACTTCCATAGTGTTGTTGTCGTTGCACACGACTCGTAGGATGAGTTTGATCGAGCAGAGGTCGCATCCTGCTAAACATGTGCAATCCTGGGAACAAAAATAGTGGGATAAGTATCAGCATGGGAAAGTCAACGTTATAGATGCGCACCCTTGTGTACTTGATTGCCTCGTCGCAGTTTGAGCTGTAGAGTGGTACCATGCCGAGTCGATGTGCAATGAACTCGTCTGGCAGCACGGTCGTGTTTTGCTCAACGTCAACAACGTCGATGGCTAACTCATATGAGTTCTGAGTTCTCAAACTGGCTTCCGATAAGGCAAACGAAGATATTCACCAACAGTCGGTATGTCTGCCATCACCACTCTCCTTATTGAATTCGCGAAACTAGCAAGTCAGAAATAGCTGTTTAGCGCTCATTACTCTATATACACTTAGCAAGTAAACACGTACGCGAGGTCAGCATTTCTAAGAATGAACTTGACGCTGTCCTTCTTGACTTCCTTGATATTGACTATCGGCTCGCTATCCTCGAGGCTTTGCATTTCGTGTTGCTCGCTGAGGCAGCAAGGACAGGCGTTACTCCGGAATCCGATTCCGCCGACCGAGACCCCTTGGGCTTAACAAAGCCAAACAAAGTGGCTCTCACAGTCGTGGTTTGGCCTAAGAAACGCCGAATTCTGTTCTGTTCGTCAGAAACCCGATCATTACCAGTTTCTCTAGGCAAAACTAAACGGGCATGAGGGCGTCCCTTTCTCCTGAACTGTACTCATGCGCCAATCATCTGCCCGGAGCGCGTGCTCCGCCAGAAAGGGACCAACAACGGCGGTTGGTCCAGCCGCGGTGCTCCTCGGAAATTTTGTCTCGACCATTGAACGCCATATTAACGCAGATTTGCGCCCAGCGGTAACTATCTGGTTAATTTCTCAAAGATCTCACCGTCCCCTCCGACTAAATTGGTCTGTTTCGTAACTCTAAAGCTGGTTTTAATGAACATGTGGACGACGGCTTATCACAGCGAGTTCGAAAAATCTCAGGCTACCGGACGTTTCACTGGGTAAAACAGAGACATCATTAAGCCTAAATGGAATGATCAGTGGCTCACTCTCACTCTGGCTCTGTTATTACCACCCGCGTCAGATATGATTCAATCCGAGCCCAGATGAGGCAGAAGTATCTGTGGAGTTGGATCTCGCACCTGACGCGTCAAATATCTTGTTCAGGCCCTCTCTGAGAGCCTACTAGTCGATTTGTGGGCACTTTCTTCAATCATTCGGATATCGATTAGCTGCGGGACCATCCCCGGTGGTCAAGTGCACAGTATTCATTTGGGGCCACACATGTGTATGTCCTTTTGTACGTGTGTTTATCACACCTCGCTAGCTGACTAGACCTCCGATCTGGAGGCCTATGTGACTTTCGAGCGGGTATGAAACCCGCCGCATCGGCATTGACCGTTCAGCTAGCAGCATAGCCGATGACTTCCTGGAGGTCTTGAGACACTTGACCCCCACAGTAACCGAGAAATGGTATGCTCGAGTCCCCTTTGCGCTTAAGATATTAATTCGTGGCCATCGCAGAAAAGGACACCTGACTTATTTTCGAACCAAGATCCGATAAGAATTTCTCTTTGTAAAGATTACTGCTGAAAAATGACTGTTTTTTAAGCACGGCCATACCCGGAGAAATGATCATTATCTGGGGGTAGTGCCTTTACCCTCAACATGTGTCCCCGCCAATTTCGCACCCGAATGTGCAAAGGCACGTTAGCTGTTTACATGCATGAAGATCTGCCTGCTTCATACACACGTTGCAAGATTCACGATCAGAGGTAGAAGACGAGGGGTTGAGTAAAATTCTTGTAGGCAGTATTGAAGACGGGGCGATCTTCTATAAGTGTTAACGAACATCATGGACGAGTATCTGCCGGTCAATAGAGAAGGATCCGGAACGAAGGAGCAGTGTAGGTGCATATGGATCAAGTTGCCGCGGGCAGAGGAATGTCCGCGGATATGGTGGATCAATTGAGTTGTGTTATTTAGCCCTGAGCGATGATTTAGTATATACGCGTTAGGAGACTGCCGATTGACAGGGCTGCCAGTTCCTTTACACAAGATAAAAGCGTCCACTATCAAAACAATGTTTCCTTGCTAACCTTTCCCCCTCAATGAACATGGCCTGGTCTCCGAAGAGAACTCTACAAGAATGTATTTCAACATCTCCTCCGTTGTCATAACCACCTCTCATCTTTTTTTCATATAGCTCAAGCGCTTCTCTGCGCTCCTGGACGTGCCCACGAAGTTGAAACTTGCTCCATCAATGGGAGACCCCAGAAAGTTTACAAGAACCTATGGCCATCGCTCCGAGAGTTCTGGAAGACGAGCGTACAGTCATACGGAAGCAAAACTTACATCGTTTTTGAAGACCAGAGGTATACGTATCAAGATGTCCATGACCGAGCCGTTAAGGCTGCCGCTGTCTTCCGTCATGTGTTTGGCATAAAGAAAGGTACCGTGGTCATAAGTTCAGTCCACCCGCGCGTGCTAACTGTCATGTAGGAGATAGAGTCGCCATCTGCTCACATAACTGCCCTGATTATCTAGTGTCTTGGTGGGCGTGCCGTGAGTGACGGAATAACCCTGATTGCCTTTAATTTACGCTTTTGATCTCTAGACCTTATTGGCGCGGTTGCCGTACTCACCAATGCGTGCGTTCTTCCCTTTCAAACGTTAACTTCGTCTTCTAACCGAGCTATTGCTCTCCAGCTGGCTTCCCCTGGTGCCACTCGAACACTGTCTAACCCACACCGAATGCAAACTCATCATCGTCGATACCGATCGAGCTGACCGACTAGAAGAAGCTCTCACTAGAATCGTTTCAACCTCCAGAGTCAAACCCATAAATTTCCTTGTATTCGACAGTCATGAAGGCAAAGGTTGCTGGGAAGGCATGCAATGCTTCCGCAGGGTCGTGGAGCAGTACAGGGGCCCAACTCAAGATATACTTTCAGAAGATCCCCACATATTACCTGAAGATAACGCGGCAATAATGTTCACTTCCGGTACGTCTGAGCTTGTTTGATTGCAATGTGGGGCCGAGTCGCAAAGAAGAAAGCTAACTATCGGTCCCTTCTTCTCTTCTAATAGGAACAACTGGACTGCCCAAAGGTGTACTCAGTACTCAAAGGCAGTTCCTGACAAACGTCCTCAACGTGAGTAGCTGAACTATTTTGGTCTTAGATCGATACCCAGTTGCTAAACTCGGTGTCAGGTTGCCGTGGGTGGTTTGAGAGCAGGTCTACGCCGAGGAGAAGATTTTCCACCACCGCCTCCTCCCGAGAGCGAGCCCCAAAAGGCCATGCTCATCGCGGTCCCTCTGTTCCATGTCACTGGGACCACGAGTTTTGCAGTGAGTTTTTGATCGAAATCTGTTGCGCCACTGGCGTGACCCTGAATCGTCACCCTTAGATGATGTCGACCATGATTGGCGCAAAAATCGTGCTAGCAAGGAAATGGATCGCGGAAGAGGGTAGGGATTTGCAATGTGGTGGAAAACATCCGGAACTAATTTTCGGTCTCTTTCCCTATAGCTGCAAGGTGAGGCAGACTCGATCCTCTCGCTGCCTGCTCCTGATGTTAACCCGGATTATTTAGACTAATTAGGGAGGAAAAGATCAGCGTCGCTGGAGGGTGAGCAAGGGGTACCTCCAAAACCCACGACTTTGTACTCACGCGTGTTACAGTGTGCCGACCATGGTGTCAGACCTACTGGAGACGTCACTGGTCGGATACCCTCTAGAAGGCATGCTCTATGGCGGCTCACCAGCCCCAGATTCTCTGGTTCCGAGAGCGAGGAAGGCATTTCCCACTGCAACAATGTAAGCTTGAGTTCATAGCTCATTTATCAGGCTCGTACTGATTCCTGAATTCCCACTAGGATCCAGGCCTATGGACTAACGGAGACAAACTCAGTGGCAGTTTCTGTACGTCTCGAATTTTCTCTTCGAATATCGATCCCCCTAAGGCATGAGGAGCCCAATCATGCCTATCCCGCCAATCATATGAATCTCCCTTGTCAACCCATTATATTGAAACTGACACACACGTTTTCCAGTTCGCGGGAGAGGATTACACGGCTCGGCCTGCAAGCACGTAAGTCCGGATGGAAATGTTTAACTCCTTATGAGATGGCGTTGTGCTGATCTCGTGAAAATTCTTTTTTGTTGACACAGGGGTCTGCCGTCGCCAGTGAACGAGGTCAAGATAGTTCGCGACGGCATGGAAATGCCGGCGGGTGAGGTTGGAGAGGTCTGGCTGTGAGTTATTGTTTATATCACCCCCACGGCTCTCCGTGGGGTCTTGGAACAAGGATATATCCTGACGATGTATTGAATCGTAGACGAGGACCTAACGTGATGAAGGGATACTGGCGGGACCCAGGTGGGTTTTCAGAGAATCCTACCCGCAGAAAATTGAATGAATTGACTGACGGGGCGGTGGACCGGTTTTCAGAAGCAACGTCAAAGGTCCTCATGCGTGATGGATGGCTTCGAAGTGGAGATCTTGGTTATCTCGACGAGGAAGGGTTCCTGTATATCAAAGATAGACGTGAGTCAATTCAAACATACAGCGCCCTGATCTGTTGGATGTCGTACTCATATCTTGCTTCTCTTCTTGATTTGAATAGTAAAAGACATCATCATACGCGGCGGAGAGAATGTGGTAAGTACAGATGTTCAGTTATTGCTAACCGAGGATCACCCTCTGACCAAACTTTCTTCCCTCAATTTATCTACCCAATTATAGGACTCTGTATCTGTGGAGAACGCGCTGTATCAGGATCCCAGGATTGCGGAAGCAGCCGCAGTTGGCGTACCAGATGAGAGGTTAGGCGAACTCGTTGCTGCTGTAGTCTGCATACGGCCTGCATACCACCATGCTGTGACCGAGGCCGAATTAATAACGCTGGCAAGACAAAGGTAACTGTCTATCTAATGTCGTTGAACTCAAGAAGGCGCTGATATGATTCCTGTCCAGTCTTCCAAGGTTTGCTGTACCCGTGATGATCGTCATTCAGAACGGGCCATTCGGTGAGCTGATTTATCAGGATGTCATCGCTGCCTATTAAAGTTGCATTTAATAGAGCACACACCTTCAGGCAAGATCATCAAAGGCGATTTGAGAAAGCTTGCACAACGGCATTGGGAAGCCAGATGCCGCAGTGGAATGGCACATGAGCCTCGAGCTAATCTCTAAGATCATTGTTGACAAGGACTTTACCTATCCTTCAGATTAGAATATGCTTGCTGGATCTCACATGCTTCATTTCTTTCGACTTCAAGCTTTGTGATTATTACTGACCCTTTCGCCACATGTTGTATTACTATGCTTTATTCTATATTATTCTTACACCTCAAAATTGTGTCAAAATAACCTGCGTACTGCACTAAACTTTAAAATTTTGACCCCAAAGAGCTTCTTCCCTTCGATGGTTCAAATGTGCACGTCCCTCTTGGTCGGGATGATTGCCAAAAATGGCTCGCTTCTGCCATTTTAAGCTGTGGGAAGAAGTGACATAATCACGTCGTTCCGAGATGGGCAAGTCTTTTGCAGAAACTTTCTGCAGCTGGACCATTTCGACAAACATATGCTTTTCCTCGTCCTTCATTCTTCTATAACTTATGCATACGCACGATGAACGATGAAGAGACACCGCAACCAGAAAAACGGATAGACACCATTTACACAGCTCAATTCCGCAAGCACCTCAGCAAAATCCAAGAACACCTCAATGGCAGGGATTCGGAGAGGCTCTTTCCATCCTTTGTTCACCCCACGGGTTTCTGGACTCCCGACGAGAAGGACATGTTTTTTCATGCCCTTGGTATACACTCAAGACTAAGGCCGGACTTGATTGCGGCTTCTATCGGTACCAAGACAGTGTTGGACGTATGCACATACATCGACTTCCTCGAGGCGGCCTTGTCGGAAGAACCAGACGCGGTTGTTCTTAGGAATGACCACGACGTCTCTATGGAGATGTCAGAGTCTTGGGTTACATGGGAGGATAACCGAGCTATTAACTTAGTCGCTTCGGAGGCGCATTGGGAACAAGAGGTCTTGGAAAAACAAGCAAAGGATGCGCCTAGTTTCTCTCATCCTCGAGACGTCAATGCTCAAACGGAATCTTTGGGTGTCCTCGCTACTGATCACGAACTATGGAAGTCACAAGAAGCCATCCTTCGAAGCCTGGATTCTGATACTCTCCAAGTGATGGAGAGAATCCTCAACGAAGCAGAAGACGATTTGCACCGCATCCCCGAGGCCTCATCTCAGGGCCCCTCTCGCCCGCAAACCCCCGTCATTTCATCCACGGAGCCCGTAAATACAGATGACGCCATGATCACCGACCCTATCGCGAGTCCGTCGTTGGACACTCCAGCAAGAGCTTCTGGTAGCACACCAAGCGACCTCCAAGAAGCCAGCTCTAGCCGTCGTACCCCTTCAGACCACCCCGATGGCGACGGAGAACCTGACCTCTCACAGCTCAGTCCTCGCTCTCGTCGGAAATTTCAGAAACGGCTATATATGCGTCGAAAACGTGCTGCCCAGTCTGGTGCAGAACTCAACACCGCGGCCAGCAAATTGAAACCTGGGAGGAAGACGAAATTTTTGGAAACTGCGGTTATAGCAGATTCTCCGGCTGCTGGGAACAATGGTGTAGAAGACGTTCCTGTTTCAGAGCGAAACGACACCCCAGAGGTACCCGTCAAGGCCAAGACTGGAAAACACAAGAAGAAAAAAACGAGCTCACAGGGTGGAATTACCAAACCCTACAAAATTAAAAATGAGCTTTTATCCAAAGGCGTTGACCGGAGGCTACTCGCCGATGACGACCTCTGCCTATTTCATCTGTCGACACTCGGACGACTGATGGGGTATGTAGCTCTTCCTTATGCATCTACCGTTCCCTTACTTTCCTCGATCCGCAGATTCTATAGTGCTGGTTATGGAAAGGATTCACCGCATACAGCTAGCGCCATTTCGGCCGATACCATCCAGTTATTCGCAACCATTGCAGCAGACTTCGTCTCCGATCTCATTTTTCACGCCATCAACCTGCAAGAGAACCAGCGGCGCGTCAAGGAAGGAACCCTGGTGTATCGGCTTGGAGAGGGAGATGTCAGTGGATCCACGTTCATACAACTCTTCATTGACTTATGACCAGTAGATCAATGCCGTGAGCGTCGAACGAGCTAAACGCTTAATGGGTCTTCAAGATCGCACCGTCAGGAATTACTTCGCAAAACTTTTGGATGAAAGCACCGTGGACCATGATGGTGGCTCTGAAAGCGAGACTGGAAAAGAACGGGGCGATGGTGGGGACCATGATGACTACGAAGAAGATGAGCCCGACATGGGAAACACCTCTCCAGCCGAGGTAGCTCGTATGGCGCCCTCGTCTCGCCCAAGCAGCAGTGGTCCCCCCAAACTTCGTCCCTCCGGAGTTGACCAACCACTCAACTACCCAAAACGTCTCCCCACGTATCGGGAGCTTAACCCACCTCTTGTACACCTTCCAAAATCTCTGTTACCTCCGACTGCTGGTTTTCCGGTTGCTCCACTGGGTTACGATACTCACGATTTACTACCGGAATTACTCGACGAGGACGAGCTTGCGAGGGAACTTCAAGAGGAGGAAGAGCTGGATAGCAAAGACAGGAAGGTGGCTTTGGAGTATGAGGTTGCACTGTGGAAGGAGTTCTGTCAGGATGGAGGGGAATCAATGGGTGAAGAGGCGGATGACTCGGAAGGGGTAAATGAACGGTAGTTTCCTCCTACCTACTCCCGTATCCGATCCATGTAAGGAAGACCGGCCAGTTTCCATAGAGGAAGATTGGAGCTTTAACCAATGCGAGACTGTTCGTATAGAGAAGGAGAGACACATAACACCGAAGGACAGTCAGGGGTCGTCATATCCAGCCACTCTTCGTCTGCGCAGAACAGTAAGCGATCAGCCTGAGGGAAACCAGGTTTTCCCTAGAATTATGGATAGACACACTGAAGCGTTAGTCAGACTTACGGAAAGCGCAAGCACCCAGTGCTCGCTTTTATTCAGGTTATGCAAGTTATTCAAGGACACTTCCGTTAGTCGCTCGTCGAGCTAGAGATCCCGAGTCTGGTTCAGCCCACATCCCGAGAAAACATTATCACTGATCACGGGAGGTTGTCTTGAATCTGGGAGTCTCCGAGTTCTTCAAATTTGTAGCAGACGACATAGTGATAGCGATATGAATATGGCCCCCTAGGTGTTCTGGCGAAATCTCCCAAGGACTGTTAGTTACCCAGTCGGTGAAAGAGAAAGCACTTTTGCACTAAGTTCTCCCCAGAATTTTCCTCGTTCCCCTCAGAAACAGGTAATCCCATCTTCAACCATGGGCTCGACATACCCAGTCTTAGCGTCTTGTTATGCTCGTAGACTACAGCTTAGATCTAGCAATATATAATGTTAATTACAACTTGGCTTCCCTCTCCTCTCGAATCTTGACAATAGCCTTCCCCCAGGTTTCACGTCTTTCGATAGCGCCAAGTCCCTCTGTCAACCTTTCCAAAGGGTATACTTCAGAGTAAACAACCGGCTTCACGCGTCCAGAGGCGAAAAGGCTGGAAAACACAAAGCATCAGCAGAAGAATGGAAGCTTCGGGACAGTAAAGACGTACGTGAGCAACTCAGTCCAGACAACAGGAACGCGTTCGATTTCGTTTTCTGAGATACGGTTCAGTGACATCAAATGAGGTAGATGAGAGGCAACGTACTGTGATATGCGCCCCAATGCAAGCCGACCAGGGAAACATTCTTCAACAGAACAAGGTTCATGGGTACCTAACAAACATGGAATTATCACACTCAGTTGGTGAGAAGGAACGAGATCAAGAAGTTTACCTTCTCAATGGTACCAGCAGCAAAGCCGATTACCAATGCTCGGCCTTTCCAGGCAATGCACTTCAGGGAATCTTAGGAACTTCGTTAGCAGTTTGGCTGTGTCAAAGGCGGGACGACGTACCATTGATAAGCCCGACAGGATCGTAGATAACATCCGCACCCTTCCCTCCAGTGATTTTGAGGACCTCCTTCTGCCAGCCTTGTTTTGAGTAGTTGACACCGAAGTCAGCGCCTCCATATTTCTTGGCAATTTCGATCTTGGAATCGGAGCCGGCTGCTGCAATGACCTTAGCACCGAGGGCTGATGGAGAGGTTGTTAGAAGGAGACGAGAGCAAGAAGGAGGGTAGGCGAACCTTTGGCTAGCTGAACAGCGGCTATGCCAACTCCACCAGCTGCAGCGGTTACGAGAACCCATTCACCTAAAGGTATACGATGAGAAGGGGAATTACAGGCACCGTACAATACACTCACCAGGTTTGAGTTCTGCACGTCCCACCAAAGCTTCATAGCTGGTTGGCCAAGTAATGAACAAACCTACAGATTGACCCATCAGGACTCGCCAAAATGTGTGCTATAGGGAATGAACTATTCACCAGCGCCTTGCTCGTATGACATCGCATCCGGCAGAGGAAGAATTTTATCAGCACCAACTACGCATTTGTCGGCAAATGTGCCCTGAGCGGCACCAAAGACACGGTCTCCAGGTTTGAAGCGGCATCCTTTAGGAATTGGGGAATCCTTGGCTATTCTCCCTGCAAATTCGGTCCCAAGGACAAATGGGAGTGGTGGTTTGATCTGGTATTTTCCTTGGGTTTGAAGAATCTGCGCGAAACATGAGGGTTATCCCACTGAACGCTCACGATGAAGCCAAAGAAACTCACATCGAAGAAGTTCAGGCCGGCACTATACACATCTACAACAACTTCACCAGCTTTTGGTGTGGGTTCCGGAACATTGTTCGACACAGCAATCTTTGAGGGATGAGCTAGTTCTGTCACTTGAAAGCCCCGCATCTTCTCTGGTTGTTGGAAGTTAGGTGTGAGTCCACCGTTGTGGGGGTGGGTGGAGGAACATATATGCCCTCGGCTAATGCATCCGTACTCACCATGTCGGCTATAGAGGGGCCGAGTTTACCGGTTCGACCAAATAGAAATGAATCATGATACAGGGTGAATTGGGTTACCTGCCTATGCTATATACATTGAGATTGTGGTTCTACAAGTCGTGATCATGTACGGTATCTGATATAGTAAGAATGTCTAATGCTTAGAGTAAAATGTTTAGCTGAATGCAAACCCTTCACCGCCCTCATTAATTGCTAATAACAATTGCTGCCGAAGCATCTCATAGGAAGTGTATTGCGGAAGATCAATTTGATTGAAGCCTGGACGAGATTGCATTTGTCAGTCACCAGGTGGTTAGATAGGTATAACGCCGACACTCACAAGTATGAGCCTGTGGAAGTCGGTCGTGCTCTCCGTAAGCTTTGTGGATAGAGAACCTCTGCACTCCTTGTACTCCCTGCAAGTCGGTGAAACCGCTAAGAGGGACACGAGAAGTCCCAGTTGCGAAGCCTAGAACTTTGGCCCGTTCATCGCGGTTGAAGGATTTGAGGGCACGCCACCACCAGACAATGTTGGGGTCAGAACTAGTATATCCGTTGTACTCTGTTGCTGCTCTCCATTCGTCGACATCGATGTCAGGCGTTCCAGAAATCAAGAGCTCAAGCTCTTGTTCGTTAAACTAAGGAGTAGCCTGGATCAGTGACTGGTGATATTCAGCCGAACATTCCACTTACAATGGTGACAAGATCCTTCGGAACGATCTCATAGAAGCCGGCGAGGAGACTATCGATTTGCTGCGCGATGGACGAGTATAGCCTATACTGTGCTGACAGCTGGACAAACTCGCGCTTGTTATCTTGGGTGACGGCGACACTATCTCCGTTCTCCTTGAGGGGGATCACCTTCTGCACACCGAACTGGGACACTTCGGTAAGCTGGTGCACACAACAGTGAAGAAACACTATACCTCATCTGCCTCAACACTGAATGTCAGATCGAGAAGTGTGGGATCATTCTCCAGAATCCAACATAGCGAGTTGTAGTACTCGGGATCAACCCATTCTACGTCTTTGTAGTCCACCGGCTTGCCGAGCAACTGTCGATAGAGGCTACGAGCGAAATATGCGTCCAGTAACCGACCATCATATATTGCTTTTCCGATGACGCGTCCAACGAACTTGAAGAAGGACAAATGCTCTGGATTGACCCACGAATTTTTGTTTGGCTGGTACGTCAGCTTGTCTGCAGCACATGGCTGGAAAAGTGCGTAGTTGGGGTCGAACATCTGGCGTGCGAGAATCTGGAACCATTCTCGAGTGACACCACCTGCATCCACTCCTTCCTCTTCATAGAATCGTACACTGAGTTTGCCGTACTTGATCTGCTCGCCTGTTTTGCGCTGCAAATTTTGGAAGCTGTCCTCAAACACTCGAGCTCTCCGGACGTTGAGCTGGAGTGTGCCGTAATGCTCCCGCGAATGGGGCCGTCGGTGGAGCTGCTGATTGAAGTAATTCCGCTTGTTGTCGAAGTCTAGAACACGAGGGTTGTGAACGAGAAGGGAGAAAGACCCACTCATGAGTGAGGGGTTGTTGCGAACCATGAGATTCAGGAGTTTTCGATGAGCATCCGTGAAGGTGACGAAGAGGTCCTCCATGGTTTCGGGACTGGGTATGATGGGAGATCTCGGGGAGGCTGGTGAACGAATCGAACGAGCGGCAGCAGCTGAAGCACCCTTGGAACCGGCATACTTGCACACCACCATAAGCGATTCGATTAATGGCAAGAGAACTGTAGCAATGTGCTCCGTGGCAGGTTTCTCTGCTATATGTGATAGGCAGCTGCCCAATCGACGCCAAAGGCCTGAGAACTGGAATGACTCGTAGATTGATTGAACCTTGTCGATATCCTCGCTGCTAACTGTTTCTGAGGTCGATGGCTTTGGCGTATACATGTAATCGATTGTCTTGAGAACCCTGAGGAGTTTTGCTTGGACAGAAGAAGCTGGCGAGAATTTGGCCGCGACAGATGAAAGCAGGTCTGGTTGGGAACTTTCTAGCGCCGAAGAAAGCTCGTCTAGATCCGACGAGAGTTGATGACCTGCCTCCTGGGCCTTCAACCTCAGTTCTTGAGCAATGACGTCGCGAACATCGGGGATAAATGACAAGTGCTGGATAAGAGCTAGGCTCTGTTGGAACGTTCGGCCAGAGCATTCACCAACTGTCAAGATGTTAACAATGAGCCGGAGAACGGGGTGTGGTATTTGGGGAGGGTTTGCAAGAAGGATTTTCTCCTCCAGTGCCCCAACGGTTTCCGCCGGTTTAGGAGCGGTTTCATTGGATGCGCCTACTACAAATATGTTTTCAGAGAATGCACTTTTGAAGATAGCTCAGTTTACTTACTGGGTCCAAGGTCCGGGCTTACAGGCACCTCATTCTCTTGGCTGGGAGAGGTGGTGGTTGGTATCTGGTTCTCTGTCGTTGCAGCGGTCGTGGTGGGCTCAGTGATGGGGGAGTGGCTAGAAGTATCTTCGGGTTTTTTGTGGTCCTTCAGACTGGACAGAGGCCGTGTGACCATAGCGAGCAGGCCAACTACCGACTCAACAATCGCGGGGGTTTTGAGCAGACTTTGGCGGTCCAACAAACTGAGCAGAAGCACAATGGGGTAGTGCGACTGAGGTATCTGCTTCTCTTTTCCTTTTCCTTTCTTCGGAGGATGTCGACGGAGGCTCGCTGGGAGTTCATGCTCCGTTAGGAAGAATAAAGAGGATAGTTCGTTGGCGTTGACGATGTAGGTCAGAGCTTCGAGGCAGCGTTGAGCTATCAGATCCGGTACAGCATCTGTTTGCAATGTCTGGGCAGCCACGGGATTGATCCAGAGCTCATTGCCTTGCTTCTGTTTGCTGGGTGTCCTTGGAGTCTGTGGCTTTGAATTCTTGACAGACATTTGAGCGAAACTTTTGTCAATAGCTGCCAAATCCCCACTCCCGTCTTGCAGAATACTGAGCAAGAGGTTGAAGAGCTCTGTGCGAGTCTTCGCGTTTTCACAGAGGTTCACAAGAACACGGAGCAAAAGTGTTTTCTTCGAAACTTGAGGGAAGAAAAGGAGTCGGACCAGGACAGCAACGCCAGCTTTGTCGAGAAGCTGGATTGCGTCGTGGGATGGAACAGCTTTCTTGGAAGTAGGATGTACCGTTTGAGGAGCATTCGTTCCACCTGTATCCAACCGTGGGGCCTGCCACTGCCTCTGCCTCTGCCTCAAGCCCGCTTCTCCAACTTCTGCGAGGATATGGGAGGGGAGATTCCGGATAACGCCGTCCTCTTGTTCGAGGAGGACCGTTTGACGAAGTGACGGATCAAGGCTGGCGAAGAAGCTTGCGTTGTCCATTTCAGCGGGCGCACCAGTTCGCGATTGTTGAGCTCTTTGCATGGCTTCTTGTTGTATGATCTCGGCTCGAATCTCGGGTGGAAGGGCGTCGAGGAATTCGGCACTGATCTGCGAATCGGCGGGCCGTTCAACTTGAGCTGCTCTTTGTTCCCGAACGTGCTGATTTAGAACCTCTTCTCTCATGTCGTCCGGAAGAGCTTCCAGGAAGGTAGGGTCAATCCCAGTCTCTGTGATGTCCACGGCGCTCCCGTGGATCATGACGGTGACCCTTTCCCTAGCCGCTGGAACGGATGGTCCGGCGCTGGTTGATGTCTCTGGATCCACCGAAACAGGCTGGTCTTCACTCGAAGTGGCATCGGTCATGTCAGCATCGGCGACGGCAGTGGCAGAGGGCAATTCGGTGACCATCTGATCATCAGCTTGATTGTTGCTCCCTGAGGGAACAGACTCGGGGGGTGCTGAAACCTCTGCAGTGTCCTCGGGCTGGCTTTTCTCTTTCTCCTTTTCTTCGACTTCTGCTGCTGCTTTTTCCTCCTCCTGTTTTTTGCGCTCCTCCTCTTCCAATTCCTTAGCTCGTTTCAAGGCTTCCACGGCGGCGGGAAGAAGCGCCAAGACGAGATGATTTACAAGCCTGCCCAACCTCTCATTGACAAACTCTCCGTTCACTATCTTGACCTCTTGTGTCCATCTTTGAGATGTCAAGAAAGGTTCCAACGCTCGCCCAATGCGTTCTTCCTGCTGGGTTTGGCGGGGCTCGACACGAACGGATGTTGCATAAGTTACTTGGGGACCCCGGCGTTGAAGATTCACAACGGCGCCAGCAGGAACGTCGACTCGAATGGTTTCTACGTTTCCACCGTTGCCGCGACTCATGATTTGGTTGAATAGTTGGAAGGCACCTCCGCCAATCAAGTCTTCAATGGTCTGAAGGAGCTCTGTGCCACCATTTGCAATGATGCGCTGCGGTTGGCGGAAGCCTCGAGGTGGCTGAGGTGCAGATGGGGCCCGTTGGACTGGAGTTGAGTTGTCCATCAATAGTGGATGGGTGGTTGCTGCTTCAGCAGGGGTCGCGGCGGTATTCCTAGCTCGCCCAAAGACTGTCACATTCCCTTCTGGGTTGGAAGATAAGCAACGCGTTGATTTGACACGTATAATTCACATACCGCCATCACGACGACGCTGAATGAAAACACCCCCTCCATTGACATTATTGGAACCATTCACAAGACCGTCACTAAAGCTGAAGACATTCTGGGCATTGTTGTCGTTGCCATAGTCTTCGTCGTCTGAACCCATAGGATCCATGACGTGCTCTTCTTGATGGACGATCTGTATGGGCACTGAGTCAAGAGGTTAGTGATAGTCGAGATACCCTACTAAAATCATCACGAACCAAGGTGACCTTCCTCATCGTCGTCCAGACCATCTGTTCCCAACCGTACACCGTCAATCTCGCCATGAACGTCCTGAAGGAAATGAGCAGTTTTCGCTCAGCAAGTCATTTAGGACCTTACCTGCCACATCTCTTCATCGTCGCCCTCTTCATCTTCCTCCACCATTTGCTGCTCGTCGTCGATCTCGTCCTCCTCGTTCTGAATCAAATCTTCTTCTTCATCATCTCCTTCATCCCAAACTTCTCCCTCATCATCCTCGTCCTCGATTTCTTCCTCTTCTTCATCAGAATTGGACGTATTTTCTGAACCGGTGTCGTCGGCAAAGTCCATTTCGACGTCTTCATCCTCTTCTTCTTCATCTTCATCCATGTCGGACTCATTGTACTGGTTGTCGTCCATTTGCTACAAGTGGATCAGACGGCGGGCATGGAGGAACGTCAATCTACTCACCCCAGTGTACATGCCCAGAGCAGAGTTACGGTACAGGTCTGGAGTTTCCTCCCGTCCTGACTCTTCCAGTTCCTCCGAATCTACATCAGAACCATAGGATGATCCGCTTTCTGATTTCACGCCTTCTATGGATTCCTTGCCGCCTTTGCTCGATGCTCGGCTCATCTTGATTGCTATTTTGGTACTTGGGCCTTTATCAATAACAGCTTTGACAGGGTCACAGTTTAAAATCCTTACAGATACTCCAGTGGCCGAAGAATAGAGGGAACCAATCCACGGACGTTGGGATAATTCAAGTCAATTTCCGAGAGAGCAGTAGTGAGCGTCGCCACAAAATTCTTCTCGAGCATAATTTTGGCGATGTGGGTAGGGTTCTCGTCTGTCTGCTTCCGGGACGTGTTGTTGAGCTTCACTGTGAGCAGGCGGTGGCAGAGGTCAGCCATAGCAAGTAACCGGCCGTATCGTGTATCGAGACCGTTAGAAGCAGGGGAATCCTTGAGAGCACGACTGATCGCCTCGAAGACGAACTTGCGTACTGAAACCAGTTCAGGAGACAGCTCCTTGGTCTCGTGATGAGGAGTGTTGTCGACACATAAAGCGACTATTACCGACATGGCCCAGTTGCAGAGGTTGATTCGGGTGCGAGCGCTCTCGTTCGGCTGAGGATCAATGGTGCCAAAGGTGATCAAATCTGTCAAGAAGAACTGGAGGGTTGTCATTCGGAATTTGTTCGCCGTTTCTTTGGCGGGGGTCTGATTCCGTTTCTTTGAAGTGAAAGACAGGAATGCGAGTTTGCAGGGTTCGTAAGAGAATAAAAGCTCGGAAAGACACTGCATCAAGAAACACGAATAGTCGCTCATGTTCAGGATAGTGTCTTTCTGGGAGGGTTCCGTTGCTCCGGAGGTTGGCTCTATATCCACTTGTGCCGGTTGGTCATCTCCTGCATTCGTTTCTCGCGACGACGATGCTGTTACGGTACCGGTCGCAGGAGACGGGTCGTTCACGGTCTTCATTGACGACATGAGTTCGGCTATCAAGAAGTGAACAACCGTTTCGGCTGCCCCCAGTGAGGGAGAGGGAGGATGAGCAGCCCGTGGGGCATCGATCTGCATGTCGTTCGTAGGCGAGGCTGTCAACGTTTCCGACAGTGGCTCCTTGGCTGCTGGGGTTGGCGGCTTTAGAGTAATGATAGGTGTAGGGGAATACGGGTGCAAAAGCTGGCAGAGTGATGATGTAACCTCGATAAACAAATTTGGATTGCGAAGAGCTAGCGCACTGCAGTTTCGAAGGTATCCGTTAACGTCAGCGCTGCGAGTGCGAGGCCCTGAGAAATAACGGGTGACAGTATGCTGCATAATCTGACGAATGGTCTGCTCGTCTTCAAGCAAGTGTCGCAGTACGATCGCAATGTAGGAGGTGCTGCCGGGTACCGCAGCCTCCTTGACGCGCTTCAATAACATAGGAACACCGCCGCGTTGTAGGAATACGCTAGCCGTTCTGTAATCCCTGGTTAGGAGCACGAGAAGCCGCAAGACGGAGAGAAACTCGTCCCCAGGCAGATTTGGCGTCTCCAGCAGGCGAACGCAGAAATCAAAAATTCGGGGTTTGGCGTCGGTATAATCTGGTCCAACCATTAGAATTTCGGGGTTGATGGGTTCACCCTCTTTCGGCAATGAGATTGCTTGAGGTTCTGCAGCTAACGTGAGGAGGGCCTCCGTCACAAGCAGGTGCGAAGCTAACCATCGGGGAGGATGGTCTGGGTGATCGTGGCTTGAAAGCAAAAGTGCCAACAGGTTGTCCATCAGCGATGATCGATCTTCTTGGCTTAGAAGCGACGGGGCTTCAGAGAGGACGAGGGCAAACAGTCGGCACCTATTTGCAAGCGGTTGCTCTTGAACGTCATAGGAGAAAGGAGAGAACTGCTTGATATCGTCGATGAGGTCTTGAACGGCTTGGTGGGATTTGTTCGGGCGGGCGAAAACAACGTGAAGTTCGAACAAGAGAGAGACATGTTCGTCGATGAGGAGGAGAGCCTTGCGGCTGAGGCCAGCGCGGAGGGGTTCCCTTGCCTCGCTCAATTCCTGTCTCCACTGATCAGCACTCTTCCCAGAGGGTGTAGGCGCCTGAACTTCGGATCCAGAACCAGACGGGTCATCGGTAGGCTGGTCAGTACCCGTAGAGGAGACAGGAGCATCTGCTGAATCAGCTACCTGTTCTGACTCTGTGTCTGGGGCATCCTCCTCTTGGACTGGGTCCGGGGGAAGGGGGAAGGGGTGAGATAGCAGGAGTTCAGTGGCGGCGTTGATATTATTGTTCACCCTAACAAGTGCCCGTTCGGCGGCGGAGCGGGGGAAACCCATCTCAGTTAACATGCGAACACCCTCTTCATCTGGGCCGGTGGGCCGGGCGGGAATCTCCCGGATTACTGTCGCTGCTATATTGGTGGGGGCATCGCCGGTTTCTTCACCGTCTGCGTTGACAATCTCCAATGTGACGCCGACAATGGATTTGATGACATTCAGAGGCGCAGACAGTAGCCAATCCGCTTCCCACAAACCCCGTACAACCGGAATCAGGGCAGTTCTGAGCTTGACCAAAAAGTTATGAGGCTCAAAGTAGTCAGGGTCCGTGTCTGGCTTATCCCGGGTGACGAGGATCATGGTCTGTCCGGACTCGAAGAGTGCTTTGGAAGTTATCATGGGACGAATGAGATGCAGGGCTACTTTGATACCGCCATAGGCATGAATCAACTCCTTCTTTTCGAGATCAGTGCGCTCGTCTTCTCGAATTTTGAGTACAGATTCGATGGTATCCATGAAAGCGCGGCAAATGGAGATGATCGAGTCGAAACCACCGGCACGGTAGAGAGCGAAGAGTTGAACCGTGTGGAGAGTATGAGCCGAGGTACGCTCTAAGTCGAAACAGGGCATTAGTACAGTACACAATCTAGTGCAGGATTGATGTGCATACCATCGACCAGGAGAACCGTGAACAAACCCAACATCATTGTGTAGTATGCATACATTGACGGTGTATCAGCTAATCGGAATAAGCATCTGCCGTGGTAAATAGGAGATGAAGGGCTGACCAGTTACATGAGGATTAAGATGCTTGACCATTACTTCCGCCAAGACGTTGGAAGACTCAGTGACCTGCTTCTTCTGAACGCCATCTAGGCTGCGTCTCACGTGGAACATCTTCACCATCGCTTCAGATTGATCAGATTCAGTAAATAAATTGGTGGAGTTCATTAAAACATTCTCTCACCTTGGAAGAATGGCGTCAATGAAGTTGGTAATCCATGGGACAGGTGTTTCAGAGCGCGGGCGTTCTGGTGTGCAGCGTTAGGGGTCACTTCGGTACTTTCAGGTGATCTGTGTTGCTCTGAATTCAGAACCGGGGCTTCGCCGTCGATCCTAACTTCCCCATCAATACCACCACCATCAAGCAATTGGGGATTGGAGGGATTGGGGCTTCTGCCCATCGGGGAGGAGAAAGGTGTGACTTTGATTTCAATGCCCTGGGCGGTGAGTCCTGCGTTCAAAAGTGTGTTCTCCCAGATACCAGCGCGGTGCAAGGACCCGAGATCTCGAATGACATCAGGAGTCATATTTCCCAACAAGGTTTGCAGAAGTCCGATGGCAGCTCTGCCGTGGGCATAACCAGCAGTGGAGAATACGTCGGCGAGCAAGGTGACACGAATATGGAGAGTGACGAGGGACCTGAAGTAGCGGTTGGCGTTCTCCTCGTCATGGGCTGTGTGAACTCGGTTTAGTAAATATGGCTCTGGACAGGGTTGCTTTGTCAGCTTACCTGAGAGGTCGACGAAAGGTAGTAGCTTTGATTTGTCTTCCACAGCTTCCCAGAAGCGACGTGTTTCGCTCAAAGACTCCCTGACAAGCTTTGACAGGTGTGACAAGGTCTCATCGCTTGCTGTCTCCGTAATCGTTCGCGTGACCTGGACCATGGAGTCGGAGGCGACACTGTTCGCAAAATCATAGGGCAAGCATGGCAGGGTGGTAAGCCTTCCAAGCAAGGTCAAACCATTTGCGAGGTGAATGAAATCCCTACAGTGGGGGGTATGTTGGAATAGGCCCTCTAGGAACTTTGAGGTTCTCTTCAGTCCCGAAAATACTGAGCAATTGAAACAAAACTCACCCGGCCAAAGACGTCCATACAAGAGACGACGAAATTGTCGTGAGAGACCGGTTCATCCTTATCTTCCGCATCAACTGCAGCTGATTCCTCTACACGACCAGCGTTGCTGGTCGCTCCTGACACTGCTGTTGAAGACTCCGCGTCCTCCATGGTGATATCAGCATCTGAATCGCTAGCAGGTTTTGATGTCGAGGAAAGCAAGTACCATTGCCTGAGATCGTCAGGCACCTGATATGCTCTTCCCATTTCTTCGACCTTGGTGAGGGTGGACTTGATTGACTCGAACACGACGGGCTTCAGGCCGGGATGATGTCTGACGAGCTCATCAATGGAAGTTCCAACCATCACAGCATTTTCTTTCTCAAGCAACACCTTGAGATGCGTCTCAGAGGTGAAGACAGAGAAAATGCCTGGGATGATACTCGGACGCCTAGCGACCTGAGCTTGGCCGGCTTCGTTTAAGCACAGTGCTCCCAGAGCATTAGAGACGGCTTGGATCATCTTCGAAACTAAGTCAGTTCGGTACTGGTGGCGACCTAGGACAGCTCACCTCAATGGACGCCTCCAGTCCTGCTTCAATGGTCTTGAAGAACGTTTCAGGTACTTTTGCCTCCTGGATGACGCCGAGCGAGGTAGGCTCGTTATGAACGAAAGTCGACATCATGTTGATTGCTAAACAGATATCAGTACGTTAGTATTCCTTTAGGAGGTAAGAACACGGACCTATAGGAAGGATATTTGGGCCAAAGATCAAACGGTTCTCGATTATTTTCTGAACAGATTTCAGAAGGGAGGTATCAATCAGCCCCCGCAAACCTTCCGAGGTTCCAGAAGCCTGCATGATTCGGTGCATTGAACGTAGAATATGTTTGATTGCTGCACTACGGGTGGTTGGTAGTTCACCTGCAATGGATATTAGAATGCTTGATAACTTTGTATACCACTTTAACTGACCTTGCGAGGTAATCACGCTACCAGACGTTGCGTTCTTATAATCTTCAATTCCACGATCTACTTCGTACTGTAGTGTCCCAAGCAGATGAGTAACTAGACTAGAAATGATAAATAATAACTTACTTCAATACGGCCCACAACAGTATCCACGCCATGGGCGTTACAGAACATGCTGAACGCATTCGGATACCCATACATGACATTGTCGACGAGAGCCATGGTCTTCGACAAGACTGGGAGTCGACTCGGGACTTTTATGTCGATCAGCTGGATGAGTAGAGGTATCAACCCAGCACCGACAATCATGTTTCCACCTGTTGAATGGGAGGAAATGTACGTAATCCACGACAAAAGAGCATCGGTGAATGACTGGGGGAGAGTGGAGTTGGAATTTGCGATGTCGTTGATAGTTTTGCGGAATAAGGCCATGAGGATGCCATGGTTGACGCCTGCGTTGATCGCAGAGAGTACCTCCTGGTTTCTGCCTCTGTAGCGGCCAAGGGAGTCCAATGCTGCGATAGCAGCAGTCTGAACACGAACTGGAACGCCATGATCGATCTGTAGCAGCTCAGCAATATGCGAAATCAGATCGGGCTCGTATAAAAACAACGACGACGCTGCTTGGGTTTCTTGTTGGGTGTGACCAAAAATAGCAATGGCGAGGAGGCGAATGGTAACAAGTTTGGCTCGATCTGCTTGTCCGTCTTTTGTCAATGCCTTGGCAGCTCGAATACGGCAAAGGAGCTCAAACTTCTCGTCGTCAGGAGGGGAGTACTTGTTTACGGCGTCGGAGAGCACCTCAATCACCGACTTGGTGGCAATCTCGTGCTCACTGATGTGAACCTGAACAGCACCAGAAGGAGGCAGCGCGTTCGCAGAAGTCGCCGGTTGTGTGGATGATGGTGTGGGATCTGAGTTGTCCGTATCCATTTTTTCCTCTTTATCAGCATCTTGACTTCTTAGCTCGGTGGATGCGCCATCCTTCTCAGTCTTGTAAAACGTGTAGTTGACTTCCCGGGCCTCGGTAGGTAGGGCATCCACTTTGGAACTGCCTTCAGGTTGGCAGAAATCGGCGAGACCGACCGTGTGTTCACGGATATGCGGCCATCGCTTGCATAAAGCTTGGAGTCGAGGTGGCGAAATGCTCAGTGCATGGCTGACAGACGCTTGCGCCGAATACTGTTGTGCGGGGCGTAGGAGGACGTTGAGGGCGAAGATGACAATATCGAGATCCGAGCACCATAAGAAGCTGTTGAGCCGCTGAGAAAGACAAAGTTGAGTAATTAGTAATAGAAGCACAGTTCGGAAACCCACGTCGTATGAGCTGTAGATCTTCCTGTTTGTCGAATTCTCCAGTAGCAGCCTCTCGAATCTTAGTACTGCAATGGCAATCTTCTTCGAACTTGGTGAGAATGACTTGAGTTGGAGTTTATCAACCTCGTATTCGCGGATGATGTCTTCTAGGACGGCGTCAAACTTGTTCAACACCTTTACCCAGGCATGGAGATCGGAGCGAGGCCACGTCCACTGGTCAATAGACTGGAGTACTTGAGGCAAATATTCGGTTTCTGTGTTCAATAATTTTGTGACAAGTTCCACTATTTGAGGAGGCTGTTTGAGTTTTAGCATAAGCAGACTGCGATATGTGCTCAAAACTAGCATGAAACTTACTGCTGGAGCACCTTTCTTGGATGTTCGTACGATCTTCATTTTCCACGACGATAAGTCGGGATGAATGAAAATACAGTTGAACCTTCAACAATCGTTAAGGCAGGGAGTCGTGGTCGTAAGTCGTTGAAGGATCTCGAAGGGGTCAGCAGAATTTCAGGGCAACGATTCGCTTATTGCGTCAGCAACCAAATCGGGTAAAAGTCCGTGGCAATTCTTGATCTTCGCCACCGAAGAGGAATTTTCCGTCCTTATCTATACCATTTATACACGGAATCGACTCACATTCAGTCACTGAGTATGCCACCTGAATGCGGACTGAATCTCATAGTTTCTGAAATATCTTAGGTCCTAGCAAGGAATTTTCGCAAAATAAATGGTACTTTCTAGTGCTTGCACGTGACGAGCGCGCCTTTTGAATGGCGATTACGCGTGACACGTCGCGTCGATTTCGCGTCAAACTCAACTCAACTTGAACTGCAACAGCATGCCTAAGGGGAAGGCCGACAGCGACGAAGAGGCTTCATTCGATGACGATAATTACGAGGAAGAAGAACAGCCCAAAGTCAAAAAGCCTAAACCAAAGGCCAAGGCGAAACCATCCAAGGTAGCCTACATAAAGGCCTGTTGCAAGCATTTGGAGCGTGCTCACAGCTATCTTCCTAGAGAAAGCAAATTTCGGATGATGAGGAGGGAGATGCATCAAGCTCTGAGGAAGAACCTGTATCAAAGCAGAAGACCATCAAGAAACCTAGAACAGTGAGTGTCTCATGGCAAACTCATTATTCGTGGCGATCAACCCAAAACTGCTTTCTAGCATGCACCCGAGAGCTCCTCTTCGAATGTGAAAAAGTCAGCGGAAGGAGATAAATACATTGAACTGGGAAAGAAGAAACGAGCCACCGTGCGCGAGTTCAAGGGCGTCACTCTCATTGACATCCGAGAGTTTTATGGAGCAGAAGGCGACGAGAAACCGGGGAAGAAAGGAATCTCCCTGTCGTTGGAACAGGTTTGTAACTCAATTTATTCAAGCCTTCATCTTATTAATATCGGTCTCTAGTGGGAGTCCTTGCGAGACAATGCAGATACCATAGACCAACTTTGCCGAGAATTGAAGAAATGATGCAAGCATCTAGCTTTGCCCATCTCTCTACTAGTAGGAAGGATTGAACCATGTTTGAAATTATTTCTTGTCAGCAAGTTGTAAAATAGTCTACCATGATTATGAGAAATAACAATAATGACTCCACTGGATCATCGTCATGAGAGTCCTGCAGCAGCCTCATGGGCCCCAACAAGCCCTCTCTTCCATAAGCCCCTCATCCATGCCCTAGTAACCACTGCCCAAGCCTCCAAGTCCATATACATCTCTATCAAAGTGATCCCGGTGGAGCTTCTTTTATATCTCCTGCAAAGCCGAGTACATGAGCAAATGGGTCATGGAAGGCTTCAGAACGAAAGACATACCACCATGAGGAGAAGTAGTCTTTGAGCAAACCCAATGAAAAGATACCCGAGTTCTTCATAGCGCCAATCAGGCGTTGCCGGTCGTCTATCCATACCGCCTTTGCACAAAACTTGAATGTAATGAGGAATATGCGAACCTGGAGCTTGGTTAATCGAAACGGTACGAAAAAGTAAGCAGCCCTTTACATTCGAGTGTGTTGTCATGAGGGCATGGTCAAGACTCCTGTATAAAGCTGGTTCAGCCTCCAACGGCACTGCAAGATACACCAGGCCCACCTAGTCAAGTCATTTAGCTTTAACACCATCAACACTCTCCTAGGAATGCGGCGAAGGACATCCAGGACAGAAATCAGTAAACCCTCCTTGTTCATGACCGCATTGCGAATGACTTCAATCTCCTCATCGGATTGAGGCATCGCGTCAATCATCCCAGACGCTCGTTTGAACGAAGTCTCCGCTTCCTCGTCTTCGCCCCATGTTCCTTCGAGTGCAGCGCGGCCAGTGAGGGCAGCTTCGAACACAGGGTACTGAAAGGAGGCTGTCAGAGATGTGAAGTGAACGAAGCACAATAATACTTACTAAATCGGGTGTAATATTCCCGACGGCCTCGGCGTATTTGCGTCTATCTTCCTTCACCTGTGGTGTTGCAGGTGCAATTAATGATAGCCATAATTTACTGTAATTAACCCGGAGGCAAGTATCCAGATCGAAGTAGAGGCCGTGATCCAGGAGTACGATTTCGAAATTGAACGGAGATTTTGAAGTTGGCCCGGCAGGTCGAATGAGAAGGTTGCCTGCAGAGCCCGTGAGTAAGATTAAACCGGCGTCCGCGGGAAAATTAATACCTGGATGAGGATCCTGAGAGCACAGGATGATCAGCGAAGAAACTGGGTCAAGTGAAGATGCGACATACTGCGTGGAACCAGCCATTGATGAAGACCATCTGACTAAATATTCGTGAAAGCTCAAGCGCAACCTTGTTGCGGTCAATGTTGGCATCCGAAAGATACTTTAGATCGTCCACCCGCCCGCCTTTGATATATTCCATGACCAAAACTCGTTTCTTCGCGATCAAGACCTTGGGTATATAGAGTGAGATTCTCATATCCGCGAAGTCTACTTCCGTTCTAGCTGCATTGAGAGCCTCATTCACGAAATCCATTTCCTTGGGCAGATTTGTCCTCATCTCTTCCTGTCTAACTGTCAGACTTGCATGCTTCTGGATAGAAAGAGATGGATCTCACTCCAAGCCACGTGAATTCAAATTCTGGAAACCAGTACTTGATCCAGCCTAGAGCGGACGTTGAGTGTTGATTGATTGAAACACGAGCGTGTTTGCGGGCCCACCTAGAGTAACCTGAACCATCTTCATGTCTACATCACAGAACTCTTGAAGATGTGGGTGCTGTAACTGGATGACGTCGACATGAGTTCCCGATCGAAAAAGATGATACGTTGACGCACTTTTACCGCCACCTCCTGACCAGACTCCCTCATACGTCCGATGTGGACTTGAGCCAGGCTCGCCACTCCAATGGGTGTCGGGTCGAACTCCTCAAAGATCTCAGATATCGAGATGCCCATGTCGGAATGGAATAAACGTTCCAAATCTTCGTAGGCCGTTGGCTCACACTGATCCTGTAGTGGGCGCATAGTACTTGTCCATTCGACAGGAAGCACGATGAGGGACGCCATATGTTGGCCAAGTTTAATGAAAACGCCTGTCGTCCCGATATTGTCATAATTGCAGCATGAGGAGGCAGAAAAGGGACGGACCTCCGTTTGCAAGCAACGATTTTAACACCCTCTTTGCACTACGTGTATGACATTCTGAATAGGCCTCCACACGGTCCTCCTCTGAAATGTATGAACGAGCAAAGGTCAATTTGTAGTCGATCGCTCCAAGGGCTGCCGCAACTAATGGAGGAAATGAGAAGCATGCATCTCCAGAATGACTGAAGATATTACCTCCGACCCTTGTACACCGCACTGTCGCCAGCACGGTATGCCTGAATGGCTCTGAGTATTCATATGCGGCCAGACCGGCCCCTCCGAGTATGAGAGCAGAAGTTGGGTAGACCCAAGGGCTCGTCGAATTTTTTGGGCTTGAGTGACTAAGAACCCTATGTGTTCTTAGGCCTCGACATGATAGACGATGATAGAGCACTCCGTAGCTCAGCTGTCGCCTCCAGCTGAGGCATTCACGAGGGAGAAAAGTCATGAATGAAATTAGTGGCAGTATGATGCCAACGGCTAAACAGAGCCACTAAACGTGGTTTGATGTGAGATCATCACCATCCCCGTTTAGTTTGCTATGTCGCTTGGCCTCACCCAAAGATCGTGTCCAATGGTTAGAGGGTTTCCTCGGTGCATGGTCATGTCCTCATTAAATTCAGGTTTGGAGGAGAAAATAGCAGAGTTAGCAAACGAAGTAGGTTTCTCCCAACAGTACGGATAGTATGGAAATTATTGTAAACATGGCCCTTATGAATTTCCGTATAATAAAGATTGAAGAGGAAGAATGTGTGCCATTGTGAGACGCTTTTTCACGGTGTTTAATAATGATGTGCTAGAAAGGCTGTCAAGAAAATTAAATTGCGGTGCATAATTCGAGATTATAGGGATTGGCCACTATGCTGGCTAAATTCTGTAAGAGGGCTTGAGAGCCTCACAACAGCCAGGCCCTGTGGGATATAGAATATGTGTGCAAGCACGCGAAAGCATTTGAGAAAAAAAATAACATCTGTCATACCATTTGACGACCGTAAGCACAACTCGAGACCACTGTAATTTACCCTTCTGAGTTGGTAATCACGGGGGGCCCAAATGAAAGTCGTTCGGCCGTAGCATGGACTCATGGGTGTCTCGCTTTGAATACACATTAAATGAATCTCACATCCGGCGGTATGATCGAGCGGTTGGAGAGAAGGGGGCGTAGAGCCTCTCGGCTGAGCAAAATTTAAGACATCGCGGGTCGTGTCTTCAAGTTGGGCGAGTTGATGTAGGAGTCACTGGTATTTGGGCTCCAAACAGTTCATTGTTGAGGAGGTTTGTGGGCGCAGTTGTGGCCGTGGAAGATTTGGAATCCCCCAAACCGAACTCAGATGATGGGGCAGAATTGAGGCACGACTTCGTCGCCGACAAGCTTACCTCTCTCATATTTTTACCTGCCCTGCTTCTAGGCAAGCATATTTGCCATTTTTTGCATAGAGGTTACCCACCCAGAATATATGGCGTAGGGAGTTACACCAACGGCGCGTCTATCCCTCAACCACGGCCACCAACAACCTCACAACCCCAAACCGCGCACCCTCTGCGAATCAGTGTCGAGTCGAGTCCATACCCCTCAAGCAACCCATAGGTAGTAACGCTGGCCGCCGTGCAAGATAGAAGGCTGCCGTGTTGAAAACTTGCGTACGATGCACCCTGTTTGTGGGTCCGACATGTTGCAACTGGAAGGTGGACTCCATGGTGTTCGTTATTGTCACCGTATGGATGTTTCCCTTCAACGTGAAGGAGGGCGGAGGCAAGGGGAAATACATTCGGTGAATTCTGTACTAGTCACAGGGGTAAACCGTTATTGACCGAGCTACAGAGAGCTAGGTGCTGGCCTAGATACCTCAGTTCACAAAAATCGTCAAATGGACTCCCAACGTTCACCCTCCTCCAACTAGTCAACTAGTCACCACCACCTCCAACCCCTGCCGTTAGTAGGTGGGCGACAACCTGTTGGGTTCTGTCTCCGAGCATCGAGCTGCCAGAGGTCCTACCTCAGGAGTCACAGAGGTTCCGCTGCCGCCGTCATACAAGTTGAGTGAATCCGCCTTGAGGGTCGGGGCACGGAGGTGAGTATCATGGTACCGGTTCCATGCAAATACTGAAACCGTTCAGTTGGTCTTTCAGCGCCACAGCTACCCCTATATTCCATAGACCTTCACCTCTGCACAAAATGTCGGAAACCCACTCTGGATCGACCTCCTTGGGATCTTCACGTATACTTGTTGTCCTTAAAGCAAATACTCCAAGCGCCAATTTGCGTAGAACCGGTTGGCCACTTCACCCATGACCGTACTACCGTTTATCTTATAGATCCCCAGTCAACGCAAGAGCAATGAGGCATACCCATCGCTTACTTTCAGTCCGTCTGTTGTGCAGGTGAAGGCTGTGGGTAGTTCCAGTGCCATCGTCTATTGCGGGATCGTCCAATCTGGCCCTCTTGCCATTGAAGTGGCCGCCAGAGATGAATAGCTCATACGTGGATGATGACTGTCGCAGTTTCAGGAAGACCATGATACCCATCCAATTCCTCGGTCAAAGTGACTAGATCAACTCTAGGGCAGACCTGATCGAGCGAGAAGGCTCGGATGACATCCGAGCTTAAAGCATCCGGGACCAGTGCTCGTTTCAGCAATTGTTGACTTTCTCTGCACCATTATTCCCCTGATTAGGCATCTATATTCTTCAGATTGTGCCCGGTTTGGTCACTTAAGTGCGAGCTGGAAGAAAAGGGCGGTATCGAATTCCGAAGACTAGACACCTGCACATGCGGGGATCAAAGGGGTATATGGCGAGGCCAGAATTCCAAGTTACGACTTGTTATCACCCATCGAAGGCGAGTCTCCGCAAGCTTGATATGGCCAGGAAGCGATGTCGCCCTCTGCATTGGTCATTACTCGCAGAAAAGGTCGGAATTGGCGCTGTATATCGTCCGTTCAGTCAGCCGTCCGGATGCTGTTAGAACTCGCGCCAAGCCGTCTCCGTGTCTGGTCTTCAAACGTCGAGAATCCACCGAATCTCTCTTCATTCCCCTGCATCCGGAACGATAGGAGTCAGCAAGAAGACAATGTGCTCGAGTGGTATTCTTTCCTCCTTAGCGCTGGCAAGGCGCGTCTGGGTTGTCCATGTCCCACGGTGGAATTTCCTGAACAAGTCAGAACGCTGATCCTTCCGTTCTGGGCCCTGTATTTCGAGCGGTTAGTAGCTTGAAGTTACGTCACACGGCACCCCCACAAATCCCTGACTTGCCGGCGATTTTGAGCGAAAGGTTTGTTCCTTACTGCAGGGGAACAAAAAAACAGTGCCATTGCTCCGTCCTGAATCACAAATCCTCGTGTTACGGACAACCTTATTGGAAATATTGGATGCAGGTATTGACAGTTACACTTTTAGCCAAGTAGTATCATGTATATTTGCATATTACAAGATAACATGATAATGACAACGCTTCTACTTCACACCTTTGCAATCGTGCGCAAAACGTTCCGCCGTCTACAACGTTCTGATATGCATCAGGTACTCCCGCGCCTTGTAATATGAAACCAACGGGTGCGAAAAGGTGTACTTCTACCGTCGATCCGAACACATGGGTTGAGTTCCCTTCAGGCAGGCTGTTTCGGACATTAACGCATAAAACAGTGGCAGGATCGTTTGAGGGTCCATTGGCATCAGTGTTCAGCCAGTAACCATGAGGCGGGAAGTGCTTCGTATTGGATCCAGGACCTACATACGACCGATTCAATCAAGTCATATCCAGGAGAAATAGCAACAGTCCATCACCAGACATGAAAGCAGGTACGGAAGACGAGATATTTCATATGAGTGGGTGTCGAGCTGAGGGCAATGCATCGACCACGAGCCTCGCTCCCGGATCGATCTCAATGATAGTGAGATCATTAGGGAGCAAAGTAGATATGTGATTATATCTCTATCCTATCCTCCTTGCTACTAGATCAGCTGAGCAATCCGATGCTCGTACAGCGTTTACTGAACGCTGCATAGCTAACTAAAAGTAGCTGCCCTTGTTCTATATTGGTAGTAGACATCCCAGAAGGGATATCGGCGCGAGACTCGACATGACACACGTACCAAGATTTCTTCTCCTATCGGCTGTAATGACAGGTGGAGAGCCGTCGATTTGAGATAGTGTCACCACGCCATGTTGAAGTGGGTCGGGCCAATGAATCGGAAAGGTTGGCCACTATTCTAGTAGCAGGGGGGCACATTACTTGGGTCCATAGCATTTGAAAATGAAAGCGTCGATTGTAGAAAAGGATAACCATGAGGGATCTACCTGGGCACTGGCATGCAATCGTGTCTGGTCCGCTAAGCGTCCTGGATCTGGTGAATTTACCTGATTATGGGCCCATTTTGATCAATTTGAAGTCCGTCGAGGAAGCAACCTATAAAAACCCAACCACACAACGGTGATTGTCTCGTCTCCACTGCTGCTTCTTCCCCCTGACGCTTAATCACCAGCAAAAGTCTTCCATTCTTCATCAGCGAAGTTAAACTCGCCAGGCACCTCTCACCTCGTGTTAAGACATGTCTCTGACTGAGCGGAGCAACCTGAACTCAAACCATGGTCGAGTGATTCACCTTTCCTGGGATGTACTCTGCCTGTCGGTAGGTCTGTACGATACGCCGCCGGAGTACATACCATGGAAATGGAGGACATTCGACCATGGGGCCAGTTTCATGTCCTCCTACCACGAAGAGTACGTTACCTCACTTGGCGAGAAGGACAAGTCAGGAGAGCAATGCAGCGCGGGGTCGGCCGAGGTGGGTTTTCCAAGAAAACTTTCGACATATGTTTTTTACGACCTCGATTCATAGGCAGTGGCGTCTAGACCTGGCGAAGACTTTGAAAAAATTGCACATTGATGTCGATGCTGCCCGATAGTTCAGCCGTCCACATGTCAGATCAATGTACGTCACTGTGGCAGCATTTGTGTCTTCAGACGCCCCCGATCTCTTGCATTAAAGGCTCTGGTTTCTTGCTCCCCATGTGGATATGTTGCCCTCTGCTCGCCTTGGGCCAGTCAAATAGGATATCGTGAAGTGGTCAAGGGCACTAAGCCAAGGCCATCCCGGACGGTGATAATCGGTGCGAAGAACTTTGCCCATATCAATCCTGCTCACGGCAAGAGGTGTACCTCTAGGTTCTCAAGACCTCCAAAATTGGGCCGGTCACGATGTGATGGCCAGGGCTTCACGAGTACGTCCCATTCTGTAAGGTGAGCTATGGCGAAGGCCGAGCACTCCGGGCGCACCTATTTCATCGAGGCTGAGCAAAAGCTGATTCCACTTCCTTGCAAGAAACGTGCCTTGGATTCCATTGTGATGGCAGATCAGAAGCTCTGCTGGAAGGAGCCGCTGAGAGGGCTTCGAGTGGGCTTGGAGGCGACGGTTCTGTAGAAAGTTACTCTTTGGACAGATCGTCCTCTGAATCAAGCTAGGCCTGTTGTCCGACATACAAATGACATGGTTCTATGCAAGCTAGCATCCCGAGTCGAAGCGCCTGAATAGATCCTCCAGCATTTAGTACCGTCATTTTCTCGGAGGGCAGCTTCTCCAAGCGAGAAGTTTCTGTTGACCAGAGAAGTGCTAGCAGGAGGTCGAACATAAAAATAATCAGGCAACAGAACCCAGCCTTGAGCCTGGAATCGGCGAACGTTTGAACGTTGTGGTGCTCAGCGCTAAACTTGACGAACCGTGTCAATTCACCATGACTTGTGAGAGCTACTGCCGCTATCACCACGTGTCCATCCCCGCTTCTTTTCGGTGCCACTTTGCGAACGCTTTAATGGGAACTATAACTACATGCTTGCTTGACCGTGAGTTGCCAATTTCTCTTGTTAATGAAGGGCACACCTAACAATTTCCCGAATAGCTACATTGCTTGACTACGTAGGCCCTCTTGATGGACTTGGTCGTACATATGGGGGATAGTGGCTCAGACGAATTTCTCAAGCCCTACAGTGATTTTTACAGGACCTGTGCTATTTTGCCTGGTTCTGGCCAGGCAAGAGACTTGCTCGAAGCCTCGTTCTAGTCGCGGAGTTTGTAGTTCTAACTTCCGTCCAGCAGATCGACCAGGAAATGAACTTTTCTGCCACATGCAAGGCTTGTCAACCGCACCAACCGTCAGCCCAGCCAGTTAAATATGTTCCAGTCTCAGAGCCGACTTCCCAACCACCTCATCACTACCACCACCATTATCCCGCAAGGTTACAAACCCCAAACGTAAACCAGTGCTTACCACAATGCCTTTCTCCCGTTTCATCCTTCCCGCCTTCGTCGTCCTAAACCTATGGACTCATGGATCAAGTGCCGCTGGCCGGATGCAGCAGAACGATAGCCAAACGCTGGAGACTCGGGGAATTCGCAACGCGGACTACAACGCCAATGGTCCTCTACCGAAGGTGGATACGGGAAATAACAGGACCATGGATTCGGGACCCTCTGAAGGGTCGATGAGAACTCCTCGAGACCTCAAAAACGAGAACACCATCTTAGGACCTCGCCGCAACGCCGTAGCCGCCAGCCAACCAGAATACCTCCCCGCTCTCAATCATCCTTCAAGGCGGGCACTACAAACACCCAACCCAGGGGCGCAGAAGATGAGAGATTCTCTGGCTCCACGAGCTAGGCATGGCGACCGACTCACTTCTAGTGGAAACTTGGTCAAGAACTCCCGAGAAGTGGCTCCCCAAGGTGACCGCCCTGCATCGTCCGTGAACCGAAGGGATGTTTCTGCACGCCGAGCCAAAGCTGCAAAAGTTCGGCCTACTATTCCTACCCAAGCCCCACCTTCGTTTTAAGCAAATTTTGAGCGTTACTCGTCATCTCCAAGTTCCCAAATCATTCCTATTCATTTCCCAGATGCCCAAGCCTCCCCACATAAGCTCAGAAGCCAAGCTATCATTATTCTTATTTATATCACGGTCATTACCACTATATTATAACACAGCCAACAATATGGAATGAATTCACACCGACAAATTGAACAGATGTTTTTTCTTTGTTTATTGAAATTATGAATCTGTACTCTGATTCTTAACAGCGCGATATTGTTCAATTTCTACGGAATAGGTCCACGATAGCGGGAGATCCGTGCCGGCCGATTGTGGCGTAAACTTTGAACGTACATCTGCATATGTCCATTACCCGAGAGCATGGGGTGCATCATGAGCCGTCGCTCATTGTAAATGCAGAAGTTCCAATAGTTCCACTATACATTACTCAGATACTATAAATTGCGTATTTAATGTATCTACTGAGTATTTCTGGTCGCCAATATGGCCAGCTATCAGCTAAATATAAGAGCATGGTTCCATGAGGTGAACTCGGGATTCCTTGGATGTAATGGGATCGCTCCGAAGTCGTACGTCAATGAGGAGCTTGCGTTGTTCCACCTGCCGTATGCCCCTTCCGGCGCTCGCCTTATTGGATTCCTGCTAGAACCGTTGCCCTCGTTCAACGGGTGGGGACGGCTGGTAGAATTTGGGTGCAGTTCAAGCCGCTGGGGAGTGTGCCGTTTAGACTGCCTGGTGACAGTCATAGGCTGAAGAACAACACTCGTCGGGCGAGGATCGGGTGGCCTGTTGGCTCTTTCGGATACTAATAGGCCATGAGGAGATGATACATCCATCTCGGAGGATGTTGCTCGATGATGCCTAACCTGAGCCGATCGTTGTTTCTTCACGAAAAGGTAAAGGAGTGCACTGAAAAGGCCATAAAGGCTCCGAATCGACGTCACGGCGAAGATCGAGCCCGAATTGACCGATGAGTGATTGCCTCGAGCCATTTGAATCCAGCTGACGATGCAGGCAGGCATATATGTCAAAATGTAGATCGCGGGATATCTGTCCAGTGACCGAATCAGTTATGCTCCTTCCTCAGGTGTACTTCATCGGACGTACCCAAGCGCTCTCAGAGAACGCAAACGGTGCCCTCGGCCTACCGCAGGCCGTATTCTAGAACCATTCTCAGACATGCACCCGTTCGCAATTGAGGACTCCAGTTTCGCAGAGGATGCAAAAGCAGCTGCATAAACGAAGACCGAAACGCCGAGAGTCAGCCAGGCCCAGAAATATCCAGCCCACAGATTGAAATTGTGAAATTCCTCTCCGATGCTGCAACCAACCTGCATTTCGGTTAGCCATACCCAACCGTTTGGGGAGGAGGACTAACTCACCGGTGTGGGAGATTGGAAAGCCTTCGGTTTATTGAGGCCATTTCCCAACGCGGCCATCAGAGAGACAGTCAGCCATGACAGGATGGTGGCGATCTTAGGACCCCTTCTAAAGATGAAACTGGTCTGGCATGGTTGGAGTGACACCAATAACAGGGTAAATACGGCGATGAACTGTATTGTAGAGCCTTGAGTATTGTCGCTGCAAAGGTAGGGTAGCTTGCTTACAAGGGTAGTACAGACGACCACCATCTCTCCCAGCTGATGCAACACACCTATTAAGCACAATCAGTGGAAATGAATGTACAGAATCCAAAAATCCATACCTTGTGCTGCACAGAAACTTCCCACCTCCACAACGCCCAAGTGTATCCATCTAATGTTCAGAACGACGCTTCCAGATTGAAGCAGCTGAGCAGAGAACAAAGAAATCTACAAATCCAATAGTTGATGGGGATCAGTTTGCAAAGTGCACGGTCGAGGTGAACGACTAACAGTGAACGTCTTCGCCGTTTTTCCAACTATATCCCGGTGGGAGCTCAGAGGTATTTTTGATATCAGTTTCCTCTAGGGCGGATCGTGAAGCCGGATGATCGTGTAGCAATAGGACGGCATACTCACAACGATCAAAACGAGGACAAAGAAGTCCGAAACAAAGGACAAGATACCTGCCTCAGCAAGAACCTACAACGGGGAGATTCAAAAGAGATACAGTGGTAAAGAAGACGATCAAACTCACTGTCAAGCCTATAGTTTCACTCCGATTCAAGCAGTATACGGATGGTTTTCCTCCAAGGCTTTCCAAGTATTGGTCTTGTGTACATATGATCCCTGGTGGTCTCGCAAGATCCATAACCCGTAGCTTCTGACCGGGTCTCAAGTGGTAGTTCCAGTTTTTCTAGGAGCCTCCCTTATTCAAATGACAAACAGGAATCCAGAGTGGGGCGGAATTTAAGGAGGAGAGATTCCAAGTTCTACAACAATCCATATACGACGCTCAGTCATTTATCAACGCCCAAGATTTGGCCAGGTAAACGAGTTGCACAGGTCGATAGCTGATGCCAGCAAAGAAGAACTGATGAAATGATCATTATGAGAGTGGAGCTTATGGGTCAGAGAATCATGAAGAGTAGACTGCCCTCAACGTCGTGCAAGCACTTGAGGATTGGTATGACAGTGTGACTCGGTTGCCATTGTGAGTGCCATCTGCCAAGTTAGGTGGGCAACCGAGGGGCAATTGCAAGCCGAACGAGTTGTTCAGGGACGTTGAGTTTAGATTCTCTTGGCATTAGATTGCATAAACATGCCGGACTTGCCGTTCGGGGAAATCCTCTCGCTTCACCATCACTGCGACCAGTGCGACGTGGGTCAGACGACTTGCAGCATGTTCATCAACGATAGTTCAATGGTATTTCGGGCGTCTATGCGGCATAAACACACCTTTCCAACATTTTATGTACCTCGGCAGTCAGTTCAGGCCAGGGCATGGTCAGCCACGAGATGACCTTATCTGGAAATATACTTGATCCCGGCGATTTTTACCAGATCGGCAGGGCTTTGTGCACCTCTAAAATCTCGTAAGGTACTAGGATGGCCCCGCGCTGCTCGCATCCGAAGGTCAATATAAACTGCTTGCGCCTCGTAACGAGGCTATGAGCCTCTTGGACTATACCCCCTCCTAATTTTCCTCCAGAAGAGCTCGTAATTCCGTGATGCCCTCGCCTTGGTTGACCTTACTCTCGTTTGCTCTTCCATCCCTTGTTCTTGCACAAGCGGCGACTATACCTATTCCTGGCCAACCACAGAAAACCGGCAACCTCAACCAATTCGAGATTATAGGCGACAGTCTTGTCAGTTCTCAACAGGTAAAGTCGGATTCCATCTACCAACTGGCTACCCACATCCCTCGTGAAGAGCGTGTGACTGAATCACCAACTATCAGATCTTCCTGGGAACGGAGAACACAGTCTACATCGTTGACAAGGTTGAGAACAACCCGGCGCGAATCGATGGTCATCCAGCATGGGCTTCAGGTAAAAACGATCCCCCTTCAATTTGAAGCCCATCTGATTTAGACTTCGTCGTGCGTTTCTCTAGAATGGACTCTGGGCTCCAACGCCCAACGACCCCTGGATGCACTAACAAATACATTCTGCGCTGTGAGTTGCGTCCCTTCCTGAATACAATATCTCATAGTGACGGCGCAACGTAAGGGTGGCAACGTGATGGGCAATGGTACATGGGTGAACGTCGGCGGAAATCAAGCCGTAACGTATGGGGGAGACGCTGCTAAAAGTCAGTATGGTGGAGGACCGTACGATGATCCGGACGGGAGACAATCGTGAGTAAACCCGGATATTCGAATGAAAAGCATTCATCTGACGTCTACCCAGAATACGGTCAGTTCATATGGTCCCGCCTCGTTGTTGCACATCCTCACCTGGTTGACCTTAGGTTACTTAACCCATGCAATGACAAAAAGTGCGACTGGTTCTTATCGCCAGATGAATCGGATCAGCGGTGGTACCCAACAGTGTATGTTCTCCTCATTGCAGTGTATGAGCAAACATCCGCTAACGCCGGCATAAATTGGTTTCAGAGAAACGCTGGAGGATGGCACGCTGATCATTGTAAGGAACTTCCGGCCCGACTCATCTTTCGTTCCTATCTGACATACGCATCCTGGCAGATTGGAGGTTGTAGATATGGAGGCTATGTCAATGATGCCCAGCAAGATAATCCGACATACGAGTTTTTCCCACCGAAAGGCGGCCTCGTAACCTCACCTCTCCTTCAACGAACGTTACCAGCGAATCTGTACCCTTTGACATGGCTGCTTCCCTCGGGCAAGCTATTCATGCAGTCAAATTGGGAAACCGTTCTTCTTGACTATCGCAAGAACAAGGAGACACCTCTTGACGATATGCCTGACGCTGTGAGGACATACCCTGCAAGCGCCGGAACAATTATGCTGCCATTAACTCCGGCGAACAATTACACAGCAACCATCCTTTTCTGTGGTGGATCAGACGTGAAGCCAAACCAGTAAGTGCTTGTCGGTTCTGCTGGCTGTGAACCCCTTTGAACTCCAATGTTACAGGTGGCACAAGTCAAGCTGGATAATCCCGAAATACCCTGCCTCGACATCGTGTGTCAAGATCACGCCAGATCAATCTTCATCCTACGTTCAAGAAGACCCGCTTCCTGAGCCACGCAGTATGGCGAGCCTTGTCTATTTGCCCGATGGGAAGATACTGTGTTTGAACGGTGCTAGGAAAGGTAGGCACCGCTCGTGTGACCAATGAATTCATTCCTAATTTGAGACTGGCATTGCAGGTACTGCTGGATATGGCAACGACTCTTGGGCTATTGGGCAGTCCTACGCAGATGACCCAGTCTTGACTCCCGTCATTTACGACGCAAATGCACCTGCTGGGCAGAAATGGTCTTCCGAGGGACTAGGATCAAGTACTGTACCAAGGATGTACCATTCCAGCGCCCTGCTTCTCCCAGATGGTTTGTTTATCGATTAAAGGCACGCCTTTCACTTGCTGATATTGTTGCCAGGTTCCGTCTTTGTCTCAGGCTCTAACCCGAACTCGGACTACAACCCAGGCGTGAAGTACAAGACGGAGTACCGGACAGAGTTATTCTACCCTTCTTACTACAACACCCGCCGTCCCCAACCTTCCGGCCTCCTCAAGCAATTCACTTATGGCGGTCCTTCCTTTGACGTCTCCCTGAACTCGGATGACTTGTTCAACGATATTTCAAATGTCAACAAGACCTCGGTTGTCATAATACGCCCCGGATTCTCGACACATGCGATGAACATGGGTCAACGCTACCTTCAACTTGACCATACCTACACAGCGAATGCCAAGGCCAAGAGTGTCGTGCTGCACGTCAGTCAGTTGCCCCCAAATCCAGCTTTGTTCACGCCAGGCCCCGCTCTGATTTTTGTGGTGGTCAACGGCGTGCCTTCTATTGGCGCACAAGTTATGATTGGATCCGGCAAGTTAGGAAAGCAGGAGCTTTTGACAGCTACCAGTTTGCCACCGTCAGATTTCAGCGCTGGCTCAGCGGAGGACACCGGTGCTGCAGCGAAAGCGGAAGGGGGGCTGTTCTCGGTCTTCGTTGGAATGGTGGTTTTATGGACAATTACATCAGTTTGGTGATGGACCTTTCTTACGAACACTTTTGGACCTGGAATCAGACAGTTGCATACTAATATACCCTTCGGAAGCTTGGGACACTTATATTTCGTCCTTATGGATTCTATCCTATTATTCTGGACTGTTTAATTAGTTATCCTGTCCTTGTAACCTTTCGGTCGTTTACTCCTATGAACTACACCCTCGTTTGGAATGCCTGATGTTGCAGCTCTACTTCATACTCTGCCAATCGTTCCTGAGTTTGGCTCCCGGGCAATCTCGACGCTCTTTCGTGTTTTCCACCCACCCGCATCCAGTTATCCCGCAACCGGTGACGTGCTCCTAGGGAGTGGATGCATTGGCAATAATAGGGATATGATCTATTTGGAGGTCTCTACGAAGTAAGTACTAGCGTACTGCGAACAAAATTATGGAATAAAGAACGAGACTTCCGCCTGCCATGATGTACCTCCGTCGTGGTAAATCTCATGTAGGCGGAGGTCTTGAAATGAGGTGAACAGGTTCCAAGTCGATGCCCTGGGCCACGATAGTCCTCACAATGCAACTGTGTGACCTCGGTCATCAACCCCAGAAACAAAGGAGAACAATTTCTCATACTCACGGCAATAAATGTTTTATAGATGTCAGCCACCTGCGATAGCAGCTCTGCCATGGTCACCGGTTCTCTGCTGTCCTCGTCCCGCGTAAAATCAATTCTGTGTTTCCATTGAAGATATCTATAGCCCGGCCACTGCGTGTAATAATAATCTTGATTGTTGTCCCTTGAGCCTTTCAGAAGCAAGATATCAACTCACCTGAATGCACAGAAATTGGGAGTTACGCCGGCTCAGGATGCCGTTATGAACTGCAGGAGATAAGAAATTCATTACATCATCATCTGAATCACGAAGGAGATGGGCCAAGCTTTGGCCAGAGGTATCAAGTCGGATCCCATGGCCACCGTCTGCAAAATCCGTGGAAAGGAACTTGATGCCAGGCCGTAGATTAGTATTAAGACAAACAACCTGAAAGCGCAATCCTCTTGAATCAGCGAATACAGATTCCCAAGGTCGATAACTTAGTTGATGAAGAGCGTCTCCCCTGAAAGGCAAGCAGCCCGAGTATAAAGGTATATGACTATGTGTTTCCGGCGTCACTTCTCCAAGAGAAGGTCGTTTCATAGATTCTGTAGCTGAGTTGGTCTGGGAGTCGACAACCACAGAAGTGAGATTAGAAGGAATTATGATGACCAGTGAATGAGTGTAAGGTAGGAGGGAGAAGCAAAGGAGAAAGGTGGCCTAGACGGAAATTTATATTGGTCAAGCCACCTGTGTCGCCTGTAGTCACGAACACCTCAAAGGAAAGGCCCATGCTTTGGCACGTCCCTTTCACGAGAACAAGGGGTACCCCAAAGCAGCTCCGTTTGCCAGTGATGGTGGCCAAATCATACATCCTCCGAGTGGCAGCAAGTGAAAGGAATGCCTTCGAATCCAAGAACATAGACTCGTGGTAAAAGAAGAAAGCGTGATTATTTGAAGCCGTCCCGAGACCAAGATTGGGTCCACACTAGTAGGTAAAATCTGGGTCACTTCCCAATGAGTAGTTTTCAGGTTACTGCAAAGGATGTCTCTTCACCGTGACTTGTGGTTAGGTGAAGGGATCAGAATACGGAATCATCCGATCAACGAAGGTGGCATGATCCGGGCCCACAGGCATCGTTGAGTCTTCACCTCATTCGTCCGTGTATCGATGTAGAAACCAGTCAAATGTCTCTCTTTCGACTCTTGGTCATATAATCCTTAAGGAGTCATCAAGGACTGAATCCTCATGTTGAATGCATGCCGATTACTTACTGAGGGCAAAGACTAGCCCAAAGAGATGTCTTTGTTTCCTGCAATCAAAATATTGGCTTGACCGACTTCGGAGGGACCGAACTGCTGGACGCTGTAGCTTTCATGTTTTTCCATGGAGGCTTTGGCTGTGCAACAACGAGACGCCGACCTGCTCAAAGGTGTATTTTACCTGGAGAGACACCAGGAAAGAAATAGGACTGCGGATGCTGCGGACACCTGGCAACCACGTCACCCTTAGGCCTTAGGTCTGATGGGGATGATATGTGGTGGCATTCCCAACTTCCGTTACAACTTCTTTCCCCAATCCAAATCATCCAAAGCTTTCAGCACTCATTGTAATATGTTGAATCTCAAGAAACTACTACTTTACTCTGCTATGTACGGTGCAAGTTGTCCCTTTGCTTTCGGGTTCAGAGGTAGCGGTAAGTACTGCGCCCATCGCCTTTTTATCGTTGTTGACTCTCCTGCTTCCAGCGGACGGTTCAAAGGTAGGTATCCCATTTGAACGTGCATTTTAACTCAGGCAATCTGATATTTTTCTCCTCTGCGAAGCCAATGTGTAAGCACCGATGAATCCCTTCTTTAGTTACTGCTTACCTACCTTTCAAATCACCTTGCCCAGGCGCTGATGGATATAGCTTCGTTGCAATTCCCGGTGGTGGACTGGCGTAAGTCTACGATCTGTGTTTGGTGAGCCGGGCTCTTACCTCCCTAGCCCTGTAGCTGCAAGAAGATGGCGCCAGGGCGAGTCTATGCGTGGTAGAAGAAGAGAGATTTCGCTGTATTTTGACGAACCGTTACACATATCCGGAAGTTATTTTTACTGCCTTGACTAGTGTACTGGGAGAGGGCATCGTTGAATCTGTACACGGAATTCATGCAGCGACCTTACATCTGTCGGAAATATGCAGCCCAACAATGACAAGAAGGCGGATATCACTGTGCCTACTAACTGCCTGTCGTTGATTCGCATAGCCCTGTGGTATCTGGCCAGATAATCAGACACGTCACCCTAATCAGCACTGACACGGACACACCACGTTTGCGTTCCCTCTTAGTACATAGACATCTAGCATCTTTCATAGGTTAATCGACCCTGTCAACGACCACAAACATCAACGGGCACTACTTATCATCAACGCGCTATGCTTCCGAAGATCTCCAGCCTGGCAGTTCACCTCATAGTCCTCAGCGTTGTCGCCGCTACCCTTGCTGATCCCAACCCCGCCTTCTGGTAGTGAGTGCTGGGTTCATGTCGACAAAAATTGTTTATTAATTGTTGTGTCTAGTAACCCTGACGATGTTCGTATCCTTCCCAGCAGCCGTTCCCGTGAAACTGACAACATCATATCACTCTTTTCAGCCCGAAAGCTGTTCGTGGTTTTAGGGCCTTATTGACTTCCTGAACGAGATGCCTGACTGTTTTTACTAGGCCCTCCCGGATGGCAATGCTGATTCAGAGTTCAGTAACTGGGTGGGTGGTTCAAAAAGTAACTCCCGTCATCTGTGTCCTGATAAATATTTAATTGGTCCTCGATTCCAGGCGACAACGCCGCTGGCTACAGCTTGGCCTTTACCATATCTATATCCCTGAATTTATAATAAAGCTTGAGCGAGTCGGGGTTCGCTACTGTCCCACTTGGCTGTACATTTTTTCCGGACACAATCTGCTTGACTGCTATTTCAATCTTCTTGCCGTTGACCGTGTACTGATAGACACCAGGTGTGAGCCATGAAATACTTCTGAAAGCCTGAGCGACATACAGGAATATCTTCAATCTCGAAGACGTATGCCGGAACATGACGTGCACTCAGCGCCCTTTTGATCTCAGCTTTGATTTGGCTCTCGAGTTCTGGTGTGAAGGTCTTGTCCGGACGCATCTTTAGGAACAGGAGGACCCGCTCGTCCAAATCCTGCGGACGACGTTGGCCAATGCACAAAGAATCATCGAGGTGCCCCGAGAACTTCTCCATGACGGTATAAATTTCTCCCGAACCGAAGCGGACACCACTTGGATTGAGGACACCGTCACTGGGAAGGCCGTCACATTAAAGGCGGACACCACGAATTTTGAAGCCGTACCTTCGACCCAAAATCATGATTCCTTTGGTAGCTGGGTTTACAATCATGAAGTCTCCTTGTCTCCAGATGCCTGGATGGGTAGCTTTAGCACCAGTTGTGTACCGGATAGATGGAAAATCATACCTGGATACATATTGAAATAGGCATCACGGAATTTCTGTCCATCTTCATCACCCCAGAAAAAGAGCGGCAGAGATGGATGAGGTCGAGAACACACAAGCTCCCCTGGGGTCCCCGTGTGTTCAACGTTTTTGCCGTTCGGGTCGAACACCTCGACTTTCATGCCTAGGGTTTTCGACTGGATTTCTGCAGGAAGAGGGTGAGTGAACGAGAATAGCGGTCTGTGTACAGACCGATGACATGATTCCGAAACTTACCACCAGCATACACAGGGAGAATCGGGGATCCTGTAACGACTGCGAGAACTTAGTTGGATTTAGAAATGGCGGTAGTAGCACTTACACGAGGAACAAATGTCCGTTCCTCCACTGGTTGAAATGACATGCGTTTTGGGACCGAACGCCTTCTGGGTCCACTCAAACATGGGTGTCGTGAGCACTGCACCGGTAACGCCGACTGTTCTTAATGCTTCAAAGGGTCCGATATCCTCTGTGTTTCGGTGAGTAAGGCGTTCTCCTGTGATGAGACCATGGTTCTGACCTCTCGGCTTGATTCCACGGCCCATGACCTCAGCCAAGAATCGGGGACTTGTTCCAAGGAGTGTGATGCTACGTAGACTGAGTACAAGGACGCAAATGCAAAGATGTGCCACGAACCCTTGGTCATTAATGAATTTGAGATATGTTTGCACGTCTGGATGAAACGGAGAACCGTCGTAGAGTATAATCCGAGAACCGACGGAGAGGCCACTGAGCATGAAGGTCCACATCATCCAAGCAGTCTTTCCGAAATCATCAGCTCCAAGCGTAGTTTCCGAGATGACAGAGGAAGACATACGGTGGTGTATTGGAAGTAAGTGTCTTCCGGTCCTAAGCTGAAGCCAAGCTTCATCTCTTTCTTGACTTGAAGCAGAACTCCCTGAAACACGTTCAAATTTCGCTTGGGGGCTTAGTTCTCGAAAGTCGTAGAGGACTCACGCCCGCAGAATGCACGATGCATTTCGGCTTTCCAGAGGTGCCGGAGGAGTAAAGAATGAATAGAGGCTGGCTGAATGGTAGCTGCGTGAATGTAAGTTCACGCCCATCCCCTGACGCGAGGAACGATGACAACGAGACGCTGTAACAGCAATAGACATGACGAAAACAGGTGTTGCTGTCAGCCTGAATGAACGACTGGAATGATCCTAGTTTTACCTGCTGGTTACTGAATGAGGTAGATCTTGTCCAGAGATCGCGCTTGGAAGTAGAATGGCCCGCTGCAAACCCTTGTTGGAGAGGTCTGTGACTACTTGAGAAACCTTTGAAAGCAGGTTGACGATCTTCCCAGCGTACTGGACTTCGGTTTCAGCAAAGATAAACTTAGGTTGGATCTGACGGTATCTGTCAAGAATGCCCTATGGAGATGTTCAGATAGTTAGAAAACAGCGCAGAATGAAATGCGAGAACCTCCGTTCCCATATCGGTCGCCGTGCTAGAAAATATACCCCCAATACTTGCCACTGCCAGTGCAATTACGACGGAAGTGATCGAATTTGTGACAATAGCTATCAGAGAAGAAGACCGAGGGGACTAGTCAGCCAATGTGGGGTCCTAACTTGGATCGTTCAAGTTATTACCTGCCACACGATCCCCGACTTCCAAACCATTCGTTCTCAGAGCTGCGGCCATCTCCTGGACTAATTGGCGTAGTTGACTGAAGGTGTAATGTTTAGTATTTCCTGCTTCGTTGGTAGCTGTGATGGCAACTCCGTCATCACAACGGTACAGATGATTCTCTGCATAATTCAGCCGTGCGTTGGGGAACCAGATAGGTACTTCAGGAATCTTTCCGGGAACAAGTATCTGTGACAACATGAGTCAAACGCTGCGGTTCATCGGCGTGTGAGCCAAATACTTACTTCATGAGGATTCGGAGGCACAGAGGAGATGATTCCCAGGAATTCCCAGATGTCAATCCAGAATGCATAGTTCTCAACCGAATATCTGTGCAGGTCATGGTAGTCACCTAACATGTATAGGTCGTCTTAGAGAAAGAGAGTTCAGTTACAGGATGATCACGCACTAAGCTTAAGTCCATGTTTCCTGTTAACGAGACGCCGCAAAGCATCCACAGGTGTTTGGTGAGGGTATTCATGTTTCCAAAGGAGGTGTGAATGCGCAAATGGGGAGCTGCTGTCCGTCATGTCGGGCTCGTGCAACTTTGACCTGTGCAAACGGAAAGAATCTCGTGACTACTGTGTAGGCGGAACGTGGAAGTCGAAGGGAAAGGCAGGTAAGCAGCCTGAACAAACCAACATTACCCCGCAATCTTTGGAATCGGAGGACCGACGGTAAAACTATTGCCGGTCCGGTTGCCGGCTCTTCTTAACCATTCTTCCAAGCCCCATGCCACCCAGTAGAGGATGCAGATTTTGAGAAGAAGTGTAAACAATGGTGATAGCCCCAAAGGATGAACGTTAACCTGAAACACGAATGGTACTTTGTTTGCCAACCTTACCCCCTCCCAGAAAACGGTGACCTTGGATTCAGATCCAGGAGGGTTGTGCATGCCATTCATATACGTTCTAGCCAGCGGTAACTTTCAACATGAAATCCATCCATAGCATTATTAAGTGGTAGCCCACGCGACGTTTAACGTGCTGTTGGTGTCGACGGAAATCGTCTGCCCCTGCTCTCGTCTCGAGGCTCAGAGCAAACACGTGGGATCAATATTCCTAAATGAGCCTGGCCGAGGTGATGAACTGGCGAAGTTGACGTTGTCGTGTTGGCTTCAAGCTCCTCACCGTTCACAACCTACACGTCGACCCTTGCCGTCACGCCCTTGTCTATATAACTAGCCATGACCACAACCTCAATATCATCAGACTCAGATATGGCCCCACGACCGCCCGTGAATACAACCCGCATACCTGTCCCCAACGGACACCTTGCTAACGGCAAAGCTCCCAACGGAACGGCAATGACGGAGAGATTGCAAATTGTGGACGAAGACAAAACCTTTACGTGAGTGCTATTGGTCTGCTCTCTACGTGTCCCATACTAACCAGGAATGTAGGACTGACCTCAGCACCCAAATACGACGATGGGGTCTCCGGGACGCTGGTTTCGACTACAACCTTGTCGCCGTCTTTGGTTCACAATCAACAGGGAAAAGTGTGTTCTCATAACAATGCGAGGGGCTCACATTGACACAAATCTACAAGGTACACTGCTGAACAGGCTGTTCGGCACAACATTCGACGTCATGGACGAGTCAAGACGGCAGCAAACAACGAAGGGTGAGTCTAGGTTCCAAACGAGGTTTGAATACTCTTAACCTGCTACACAGGTATCTGGATGTGCCGAGGCAAAGAAATGAATGTTATGGTCATGGATGTCGAAGGTACAGACGGGCGAGAACGTGGAGAGGATCAGGTATTTCCATCTCTGTTGCTGCATCATTCTTTCCGGATGCTCATAGTTGTACCAGGATTTCGAGAGAAAATCCGCACTTTTCTCGCTCGCCTCATCAGAGGTTCTAATTGTCAACCTCTGGGAACAGCAAGTTGGCTTGTACCAAGGCGCAAACATGGGCCTCCTGAAGACGGTGTTCGAGGTCAACCTCGGCCTCTTTGGCAAAAAGTCACAGGATACGTGAGTGGTTTCCTTCCTCACTGAAACCTAGCCCTGACGACATTTCAGTGTGAACAGCAAGACACTTCTTCTCTTCGTTATTCGTGACCATCTCGGTGTCACTCCTCTTGCCAACCTACAGGCAACATTGACGCAAGATATGCTAAGGATATGGGATGGACTTTCGAAGCCCACGGATTTGAAAGATGCGAAACTCTCGGATTACTTCGACATGTCGTTTACGACGCTCCCACATAAGATTCTTGTGCCCGAAAAATTCGAGCAAGAGGTTGCAGCGCTTCGCCGCCGATTCGTCGACAAGGACGCAAGTGACTACTTGTTCAAGCCCGTTTATCACAAGCGTATACCTGCAGACGGTGTCGCTATGTACATGAACAACATTTGGGTACGTAGCTTCTGGACGCGAACGAGACACGATTTCTCACAGATTCTTACCTTCAGGATCAAGTCCAGAGCAACAAGGACCTCGATCTCCCCACTCAGCAAGAGTTGCTTGCCCAATTCCGATGCGACGAAATCTCTGCCGTTGCCTTCCAAGAATTCAACGAGCAATCTAAATCGCAGAAACGACCTGTAGAGTCTGGTCGCGTCGTGGAAGGTCTTGGAGCCTTGATGAACGATTGGAGGACCACCGCGCTTAGTAGGTCTTCTCAATTCGTCACGCTGACTCCCAATGCTCAACTTCACGTGTTTTTCATTCAGGCCGATACGACACCGACGCGTCTCGATACCACAAGGGCGTCTATTCCCGCAAGCGCACAGATCTCCTGGTATCAATTGACGCTGTGCTTTCTCCCTTGTTCCTTGGCCAGTTAAAGAACCTTCACAAGACCTGCCTCGTCACCTTCAAGAAGGATCTCTTGAACGGCCTGAAAGGAGAAGGCTACAGCTTCGCTGATGTAGTCTCGAAGGCCAAGGCTGAATGCGAGAAGACGTTCTCGGATAGTGCTCAGGAGGCCTTGATTAAAGGTACTGATTGGACTTGGGAGGACGAGTTTGAGTCCATGAAGGAAGAAATGGGGTTGGTTGCCGATCAGTGCAGGAAGGATGAGACGAAGAAGATGATCAATCTCATTGAGGTTCGTCGTAATGGTTCCGCATCCACACCAAAAGGGTTGACTAACTGGATAATTCAGAGGAACTTCACGAAACTCATTGCAGAACCTATCGAAGTGACTCTGAACAAGCCTCGCAAGACTATGTGGGACCGAATTCTCAAGGAGTTCAGGGAGAAGCTTGAGAAGGCTGAGTCGACTTACATGACGAAGGCAACCAGTAGGTGACCCCGTTACAGTCAACGATACCGTGATTCCGACCCCCACCTCGTGTAGGCTTCAACTGCACGGAGGAAGAGAACACTGTCGCACTCGCCTCCTTACGCAAGCGAGCATGGCTTGCACTACGAGCCAAGATTACTGAGCAGACTGCTGACGCCATGATGCTCGGAAAGCTGAGGGTACAGTTTGAGGAACAGTTCCGCTATGACGACAATGGCGTCCCTCGGGTTTGGAAACCTGAAGATGATATTGATTCAGCTTTCAAGTCAGCCAAAGATGAGGTACTGTTTCCGTTGTTCAAAAGCTTTATGGAACGATAAGCTGATCTTTTTTCTTCATTAGACACTTGCCCTCATTCCTCTCTACTCCAAGGTCAAGCCCACCGATTCATCGCTCGAGTTCACCCTCCCTTCCGAGTCTTCCGATGACCTGACCAACTCTGAGGAATTCGACTTCCCATCCTCCCTCATCGTCTTTTCGGAAACCAAACAACTTGACCTATCAAACAAATTCCGCAAGGACGCTGATGCGTACTATGTTGAGGCGAAACGTAGCACCGTGGCCAGCATCGCTCAGATCCCCTTGTGGATGTATGGCGTCCTCGTAGTTTTGGGCTGGAACGAGGCGATGGCTGTCTTGTTCAACCCTCTCTATTTCACTTTCTTGTTGGTTGCTTTGGCTGCTGCGTAAGTGTCATATTTTCACCGCATCTACCAAGCACTGACCAGATTCCTCTTCGTAGCTACGCTATTTTCCAGCTGGGTCTGGCAGGGCCTTTGTACCAGATACTTCTTACGCTTGGAGGCGAGGTAAGCCGTCTTGATTGTGCGTCATAGAGCAACTCTAACTAGCTTCCACAGGTTCAACGCCAGGCGGCCAACAAATTGCGCGAGCAATTCACAGAGCCTCAAGGTCTGACTGAACAGTCGGTGCGAGTACGCTCAAGCGGCAGCGGCAACAGCACTCGCACATCCTCGTCGGCGTCGCGGGTATCTGTCAAGAAAGAGGAACCCGATAGTTTCGAGGATGCACTTAGAAGCCGGCAGATGTAGGGGCTTTGCAAGAGCATCATTTATAGAGTCTTGATTGGCTGGAGAAAACGCAATAGCATAACACTATTCATAACTGCATAACTCTTTTTTATTTCGTTCTGGTATACCTATCACTATGGATTAATACTATTTGTTACCTTCTTGCTACGGCGTTTGCCTCCATTGCCTCCAGCATGGCCTTTGAGAATCTGGTACGTTGCTTGCACATGTTTACCAAAGGCTTTAGGCTGCGAGTGATGGAAATCTCATTTTCGGAGGTTCAGTCCAGTTTGTTCTGCACACTCACTGGTTCGATCAGCTCAAATGGTTAGAGACCTCTGTTCTCATACATTTGGCTCGAAAATCTGACATCTGTGAAATAGATCATCCCAGTGCGCTGTTTCTCGTGTGGAAAAGTGGTCGGGGACAAGTGGAATGCCTACCTTGAGTTGCTGAACCGAGATATGAGTGAGGGGTGAGTAACACAGCCTCGTCTGTCGATATTTAGGCTCATTCTCTGTTTCTGCCGCTTCCAGTGATGCTCTAGACGAACTGCAACTCAAGCGGTACTGCTGCAGGCGCATGGTCCTTACTCATGTTGACCTCATTGAAAAGCTCCTCCATTACAATCGTAAGCACCTCACTCCATTTTACTCCTCATTGCAATCTTGCATTCGCTTTCAATCTCCATCGTCGCATGTAACACAATTCTGATCCCTTCCCCTGCTAGCCATGGAACGTTCAAAAGATAAGGGTGCTGCCTTCTGAAGACCTGTCCCGTCAAAAACACTTGGCGATGGTGTCCTGATTCTCCCTCTCATTTGTCACCTTCCACATATCCAGAAGAAACCCCCGCCGGAGAAAATCAAAGAACCGCACGGGGAGCAAAGCTTTGAGAAAGATATGGCTCTTGGTTGCTGGTTTGAGGGGTTTGGAGGGATGCTGGTCGGGGAGCCGCTATGTTACATCCGTCATCATCTTTACACTTTCGCCTTTTGGTTGCTAACTGGACTGTAGTCGCACTCAAACTCAATAGATTTTGTTAAGACTATGAAACAAAAGCCTGAACAGTGTTCGAAGGATATCATCGTTTGCAACTCTGCTCAAAGTTCGACAAGTGTCCAGAAACCTGCTGCCCTGTCTTGCATACTCGATCACAAACAACGACGACAACTCTCAGAAGATACAGAATTCGCCTTCCTTCAGTTTCCTGCATCTATAAGACAGTTCAGATTGCTCTATGTCATCCAGAAGAATCACGCCGGAATAACTCACGTTCCTCCTACACCAACGATGAGTGGGCCGCAACACGTCCAACCTTTGGGGCCTAATAGAGCATTAGCATCGCATCCAAGCCGCCGAATACGAAAAATGTCAAACTCACATTTGGCCTAGTTGACGTTGGACTTCCAGTGAGCCGGATGTTTCAAGTCCTAGATTACACACTTACCCCATTCTCGCCACCTAGAAGAATGTCAGAAGATGTGTTCGCTCATTTGGGCAGCATGCAGTCACTTACAACGTTTGGTATTCTCCACGTCGGCCGCCGCCGGTTCGTTTGTTCCCTGGCCACTAGGAAGCCCAACGGCTGTGCTGGCAAATGCAAGGCTCAGAGCAATGAGAAAAATGTTCTTGAATATCATGATATCTAACGAGCTGAATGTGGGTGTACGATCTTGACGAGAATCGGTCTCTCATTTGAACCTCCTTTTATACTAGATTCAGGCAGTTAAGGGGGCCACACCATGTCTCGTTCTGCTCGGCTGGGCCTTTCGTGGATCTAATGCTGGAGTAGGCTCTGCTTGGCAAGGTACTAAACGTTACCAGAACGATCCTGCCCGGTGACGTCTGCATACCGGTTTGGGGATTTTGACACCCTCATTGGAAACGTCCATGCCCAGTGTTACTGGAAGGGATGAAATTCGTGGCGAGATCATGGTATAAATGGCCCCTTTGCCACTGTGGCTGGGACAAAGATCAACTCCAAGTTCCAAGTGAATGATACATTTCAGCTTCTGCCGTCATATTTCGTAACTGCTCCCACGATGGTTTTACTTCGCTGCTTCCAATTCCCCTGCCCGCATTCATCGGGCTCTCAAACGGCCTTTGCCACCGCAGCTTTTTGTTACATCCATAATGCCGCCAGTTATTTGTGAACCGCTCCCCGAGGGCAGGGTTAGTTCGTGTAATCATTCCCCAGCACGTTTGCCTTTCCAGAGCTCCTGACATAACCATCCAGAGATTGTCCACTCTTTGGATATGGTAATCCTTCTACACAATATCGGAACTTTGGAAGCACCATCGCTCACTTATTTAATTAAACAGTGCCACTATAGAATAGTCCACGCTGAGCACAAATACAGTAGCTTCCTCTACTCTACGTAGAAATTCTAGAAGATGCACATTTGGCCCTCTTCCAAGAGCCTGCAACTGTTGAGAGGGTGCATCAGAAAGGCACCATATAATCCAATAGATAATACTCACACTCCTCCAACGCCTGGCATCATGGGCCCACAGCAGGTCATCTTCGGACTTGGGCACTGGAGCTGGACAGGCGAACATTAATCCTGAATTCACAGTAAGTAGTTAAGATAGGAGACATACGCCTTCTTCGCCACAATGGTATACAACATCATCCCTAGCTTCGAGTTGAGGGAGAGCAGACACGTTCGCGAAAACGATGAAGGTAGTGAGAGCAAAGAGAGCGTTTTTGAGAGTCAACATCTTCTAAAGTAAGCTGGGTGTGCTGGATGGTGTTCTTCTATGAATTCATGTTCATTTTATAGCTGCTAGAAGACTAAGGGACGCGAGACTGAGGGATTGCCTTCGGCTCATTGTCTGTCTGGAAATGCTTGGCTGCAGCGTGTAAATCAGGTGTGTTTACAATGTTGAGCGGTCACGTTGCTGAGTGGGGGTGAAATAAGCCCGAAATAAGATACTTGTCAGGCCTGGAGAGGATTCAGCGGACGGAGTAAGGCAGGGAAGCTTACACGGGGGAAGCTTCAGAGAAGCCGCTGGGAATATTGCTGGGCTTGGCTGCAATGCCGATGTCATCGTTTTCTGATCTGGAGTAATTTCAAATTCGACAATTGGGAAGGCGGCTCTGAGACCCCCATGAATGACCCAATTTTGCTCTGGTCAACTCTCACACTGTACCCACGAAGGCCAGCTAACCGTAGGCTCTCTCTTGATGGAAAAAAAGAGAAGAACTGACGTCTGATGGGGATTATGGCGCGAATGCTAGGTATTCATCCCTGCGTTTGACTTCGAGTCGGGTTGCTCGGGGCAGGGTTCTTCGAACAAAGAAAGATTCCGCGGGCACAGGCAGAAACTAGTATCCGATGTTCGTCATGTTGAGCGCTAAATGACGGGAATTAGGCGCTCGAGGCAAAGACTCCCACGTGCGTTCCAGTAGTCTACTTGACCACCTCCGTCACCATGATACTCACCATCTCTGATCTTTGGCTCCTCACTGCCGTTGAAAGCAGCATTCATGGCAAACACGAGCGGGATTGACGAAGATGTGTTCTCTGTGATCGCTGGGTACATCTACGATCCGGATTCTATCTACGCACTCTTGCAAACCGTTCCCATTCAACATTCTTTCTTTCTACCAGCCATCAAGAGGCTCTTTCAACTCCCTTTACACCTAGATCAAGTTCCATTAGACACGAGACAAGTTCTCAGTATCTTACTCGCGAACACCAAGCTAGACATTCCTGTGCAGCTTGCGGATCTGATACGGCACATCGTCATATCTCCGAAGACTCGCAAGTTTCTTGGGTCCCATTACGATCATGTCATGAGCGAACAGCTCGTGAATCTATTTGAACGAGCAGGAAGTCTTCGCAAAGTAGACTGGTATGAGCCCACGGGCTCATGCACTGATGACCATCTCAAGGCCCTTTCCAAAATTCCAACCATAGACCAGTTTCTCTTGGTCTGTGACCCTCACGGAGGAGGATTTGGAAACATAGACGGTGACCGGCTTGATTACGAGTAAGTCTGCACTCTAGTTGGCTCTATGCTAGCCACTGACAGCCATAATCCATAGTCCCGCAGAATTGTCTCGAAGTATTGGGCCCAAGCTCAAAAGCTTGACTCTAGAATTAATCAACTCGGCGCTCTATCGAGCCTTGGTTGATCTCAAGCCCGTATTCTCCTCTTACAACAGCCTCCGAACTCTTTTTCTTGATGTGACCGCTGGTGTTTGGGACTGGAATGGGTCGGGATCACCTCAGGAGGGTGCAACGAATGATTTCCATTTCAAAGATCTCGGCTTCCCGACAGTCGTAGACTTTGGTCTGCGTGTTAGTGATCTAACACTGTCGGGAACAAAACCTGGTCCCCTGTCGTTGGTTAATAGCAGCCGCCTTGAACACCTGACATTAGACCTTCACCCATGGTATGTCGGACATGTCAACTGTAAAGGTGAAGTTTTACTGACTTCCCTACAGCTTCAGCTGGGTGTCCATTCGAAACATCAAAGTCTTCAACGGACTACGCCCTTCTGACTATGCCTCCCTCAAGAGGCTTCAGATACTCGATTCACGACGCGACATGTCCGGATGGTACTGGACCGCCGAGGAGCGCGAGGATCATGGGAATCAATATATGGAGCTCCCTCGAATGTATTGGGGCCTCATACCCGACTTCCTGTCTTCAATCCACGCGGGGAACTTCCAACATCTCACACAACTATGGGTGGATCAGGACGTTCTCAGCATGCCAAAGGCTCAGAGCTCCAACTCTTGGGACGGCAGCGAGACCGAAATATACACCTTAGCTCAGTTACAGGAACCATCGGGCGACAAAGAAGAGGACGAACGTAAAGCGGGTTGGGTAGGGGTGCTAAAGGTGGTCTTCGCTCAAATCGAGAGCCTACGCGTTGGATTTGGCTCGATGGACGAAAACGAAGTGGGTTTGGTTCTGGGTTGGTGCTCCCTGGAGAAACTTGTCCAATTCGGATTCCAATGGAAGTGGCAGCTCTCACGGCGGGATCATGTATGCTCCTTCGCTTGCCAGGCGGATCGTAGCTAACACCTCATTAGCCCATACAGCCTTCTCTCCTTCAACTTTTCAAGCCATTCAAGAAGTTGAAAGACCTTCACATCCTTCACCCTCATCCGGATACCCGGTTCACCTACAGATCTCCGTTATTGAAAGATAACGAAAAAACCATCAGAGATATTGAAGCAATCTTCGAATCTCACCCTTCCATTTGCCGGATCGGTTGGGGCCGTGTCACAGTCTGGGAGCGCAATTGTGTGTATCCTTCGTGGAACAATCCGGGCACTTCGAGTCGAGTTGTTCAAGTACTCAACGTCGCCAGCCCGGAGCGAAAGTACGAGCTAGACCACATCCCAGAGTTCTTCTCCACTCTTCTGGTAGATCTCATGGAAGAGTGTCAAGAAGGACATGAATCTCGACCCAACTCAGCCGATGAAGAAATAAAGGACTTGCGACATTTACTGGAGCGCATATTACCGAATGCCTGTGCTGAAGCAGCAGACTGAATATACACCGCATCTGTCTTTCGCGTTCCCATTTCTACCACTATGATACAATGATATTGTACAGATCAAATACGTATGGATTCTTACCACACTTGAACAAGCACGAATCCCTGTTTTGAGTATACCCCAAGGCGCTCTAGCGTTCATTCTATGCCCGAGCATATTTCTTCAAGTTCGGTAGTGATTTATGAATTTCGACCTCACAGAGAGCATCTTCCGCCACTTCTCTGGCCAATGCTGGCAGGCAACGGCCAGCACCATACCCAAGCAGCTCAAGCCACCTCCGAGTGACGCTCTCGTTTGTTTTCGCCCTCTTTTCTTCCCGTAGTGACCGGTAAGCTTGAGCTAGAGCCTCAAGGAATAGATCTGGGGACGGTCTGGAACCGTAGAGCTCTCGACAGTGAGCAACAAGATCGTCGAAGGTTAAGCCTAGGTCTTCTGTCCACTCGTTGACAGTATGGGGTAGGACAGCGTTTGACCATGTTTGCAGGACCGTAATTCGGCTGTCCTTTAGAGGAACAGCAAGACTAAAAAATCTGGGGAACATCGAGTTCACGCTGTCCGGCACGTAGTAGCCCACGAGTTTTCCATGGGTCGTCAGATTATTGGGTTGAAAGTATAGCGCAAATTCGCCTTGAAAGTTCACGAGATGAAGATGATAGGCTGTCGTCATGAGGCAATCGATTGGGAGGCAGGTTCAGGCTTGGAGCTGGTTTTTCGCTTATGAGATAGCGACATCCACGAAGCGCACTTCCTTTATATATTCCACGAAGTCCCATTCGACGCGCAACCAATGGTTGTGCTAAAGCTATGACCCACTTATTCCCGCAAAGGACTCGAAGCCAGTCGGTTAGGTAAAGGGTGTGAACCTTAGCGAATAGAACGGTAGGAGAACAAAAGTTCTTAACGTACAAAGGTGTGGCACTGCCTCCCGGAGTACAAAGAACCCTTCGACCCTGCACCTTGAATCGTGCCCATTCAAGTTCGTTAGAGCGTCGATCTCTACTAAAATGCTCCGGGACATTCTATTATCCTTGCGTATACAGGGTATCCAAAATCAGAATTAGTATGCTTCAGGGAGCCATCTATGTCTCCAAAGGCACATAATGATATTAATCACGCGATTAATGAGTCAGAAGTTCAGAGTCCCAATCCAGATTTAGAGTGGCGCAACCAAGAACGAAGGTAAGTCCTCTGCACTCACAAACCGGTTGAACGTGCAGGCCGGATGAGAAAGAACAGATTGAGATTGTTTATTGAGTATAGAAGTACATTATCAGAGGACCTATGCTCTACCACCGTTACGAATAAATAGCTGCCTTCCTACGTTTCTCCAGTCCTCGTCCAGGTAAAAGTTGGCAACTCGTACCTGCTCAAGGCTCAAGACATCCGCCTTGACAAGCTCGTTAAGCCATGCCTTTATGACATAGTAGGATCCTGGGTTTGCCTTATCGTTCACGACGTATTCCGAAGAGTTTGGGTTAATGCAGCGTTTAAATGCCTCGAGTAGTGGCTTGAGGAAACGGTCCTGGTCCTCGTACTTGAGAACATGCTTTCTAAATGCGCGGTAGCCTTTCCCGTCGCTGTCTTCCATGACGTTGCGTACATCATGGAGCGGAATCGCAATGTTGAAGTCATGGATGGCTTGGAAAGGAAAAGGAATTTTTCTTGAGCGGACTGGTCTAATAGAGAACGCTTCTTCATGATGCGAGTAGGTGAGGAGTTTGCCGTAGTCCGGGTTCTGGTTGAAGGCGAAGTAAAGTGCGTAGTTTCCAGTACGTTCAAGCCGGGGGCTGGAGGAAGAAAACTTGAGATCAACAATCCATAGTTCGTAGAATTGCTGCATCGCGTTGGAGGTCATGTTACTTCACGGCCAAGGAGGAGCTGAGGGATAATTGAGGAGGGTTCAGATGGTAGATTTGTTGTTATGGAGGAACTCTCGAACCCACTTGCCTTTATATGCCACGAAGGGGGACTGAACAGCTTTAGCGAGAATAGAAACTTGCCGAATTGTGCATCACTGTTCCATTAGAGGTACAAATGCACATCGCCTTACAGGTGTGAAGCCAGACAATCAAGTGTAGTACTAGTAGCGCTTTACTGGCAGGTTCGCATGGCTTGAAAGTGATGGGACAGACGACAGTAACTTAGATTTGCCAAAGACCTGCCAGTGTGAGTATATTTGTGTACGTGTCGGCCTTCGGATATCTGATCGTACTTCGATTCAGGACGCTTTCTTCACAATCTTCGACAACGAAAGCTGAACTCTACTCCTCCGAAAAGCTTTCATAATGCTGTCCAGGGCACCGAAAACTCTGGGGTGCCTAGAGACCCGTTGCGCCTTGGTAACCTCCGAGCCTTGCGCCACTCGGAAAGGCTCGCTACTCTTGTTCAGCACCGCCGGCTTTCACTTGACTGTGTGCATCAGTGGGATAAGCCCAACCCTTTGTTCTCTTTATATTCGATCAGTATCATACTTCACAGCACTTACTGCTATCAGTGGCTCGTCTATCGAGATCTATACTACAAGAAAATACACCGCTTTTTGCTACGAAATATGACTCCGAGTCCCTCTTACTGGAGTATAAAGGAGGCACCTGAGAGAGCGTGCTAATATCCAGAACAATCACCAACCCCGTCGAGAGCAAGCCCTAAAGCCACCGCTCCCACTCGAAATGCCAGTGCAGCGATATATCTTCAAAGTGGTCCGCACCAGACTCAGCAACTACGGCCTCTATATCAAGCCCAAAGACTCCCCCGTTCTCGCCAAGATCCTAAGTTACTCCGTCGCCGACAGACTTTTCATCTGCGACACACCATACACAACAAGAGACTTTGAATATACCCACGAAGTCATACACACTTGGGAAGCCAACCTCGCCTCAGAGGATATCGCAGAGCCCATAAACGACTCGCGACACGTCTACAGGTGGTACTCGCCCTGGACAGCTGAGCAACTTGAGAGCTACATACAGTGGCTCGACAAAGGGGGATGCGAAGACCCGTTTCTCGATTCTTTACTGAAAGCTACTACTGAGAGCTGGCGTTCGAGGTATCGCATGATGAATACGTGGCTCTATAGACTTGGTGGTAGGTATCCAGGATGGGGGTCCGAGTTCCCACGAGGCGTGGACGCTGCGAGAATTCGTCTGGAACACTGGAATTCCACATATCGTGAAGTTATCTTGGCCCCCGAGGACCCGTGGTAGATTACATCTGTTATCTCTATGTCAACGCTAGTAATTCTCTATGTCTTCACATCGCCTACTCACTGAGGCTTGTAAATGGCTGGCACGATTGTTACGTCTCGCACTCTCATATTCGGAAAGTGAGTATCAGGATGCAAAGTGAAAATTCTTTCGGCCTGGTCCACCCTGGGTTATAAGAGAAGTTATGATGCATTCAATTTCGGACCCGAATCTTTTGCCACATGCTAGACCCTAAAATCATTGGTTTTGACCCACAACGAATTCAATCGGCCCTCGCAGCCTTTATACTGTATCATTTCGTTCAATTCGTCAAATTGTGGCTGTGCCTCGCGTTTTGATAAATCTCAAAAATTCTGATAAATTGAGAAAAAATTAAATCCGGTGTTTTTGAAAAACCCGTGTGACGCGTGACTGTCGAATTGAACGAAATGATACAGTATCCTCGTAATAAAAAAAGACGGTATCAACGTCTGGCACAGCTTCTCATTACGATATCATTAGTTGGAAGAGAAAGATCTTTGAAAGAGTGACGATGCGGTGTGACGAGTGTCACGTGTGATTCTGGGAACTGCCCCTTGCTATAATATTGTCAACTTTAAACGCCCATCGTCGACATCGAATCTTGAACGCTGAGCTCTGAGATTTAACCTCGGAAAACCCGAGAGAAACGTTAGGGATTCTTGATAACCCATTTCCGGCTGATCCAAGGTGACCCTTGGAGGTATTGTTCGCCACACACGCTAGCTTGCACTCGACTCAAGACCTCTGTGGAACAAATAAGCTCCCCTCTGGCTTTCTTGGTATTTTTTCCTCCTGTCACCCTCAAGGCCTTTGCAGAAAAACGGAAGGGCCTACATCTGCTCTCACCCGCCCCTGAGTCTTTGTCTACACCTATCAATCTTAATGAGAACAAGGAAGCTGCGTACACAGCTACTTGCACGAAATGTGACTCTATTGAAGAGCACCTCTAACTAGACTATATAAGAGGCACTTTGGCGAGCGTCCTACCACTCAGCATAACTAAGGCTCAAGCTCGACAAAGCAATTACCCTTCGAATTTCCTCTGACAACCGAATCCACCTCATCTCAACATGGCAGACTGCATGTACAACGTGGCACTCATTCGAGGACGTAGAAAGTGTTTCGGGCTCTTATTCCAAACCTCCCTCAACGATAGATTCTGCTGTATCGTCGGATACGACAAAGTCGAGGGCTGCTTTTTCTGCGATACAGTGCCAGTGGCCATGCAAAATAACCTCAAGGACATCCAAATTTACTGCTGCTGGAGAAACATAGTACCTCGGGCTGTCTGTCGTGGGCACATGCATCAAGCAGGAGAAATGTTCTCGTGGACGGAGCAAAGCCTTCAGCAGCATCTGGCGGCCATATCTGATTCGGAGCTTGATGACCCGTTCCTAAAGAGTCTGCTTATGGCCCTTCGGGTTTCGAGGCAATGGAAGAGGACGACGCTTTGTGATATTAACATACAATGGATGAGAGAGCTTAGGCGGTATGCTCAGCTGACTGGCTTGTGGGATGAGCACCTAAGAGAAGGCATTCAGGTGTTGGGCGGTTGCCCTCTAGATTGGTAGAAGCCTTTTCTGTAGAATTTATTGGCTCGAACAATCATTATTGCGTTCTACCTATGCTTTCCGCGACATCGGCAGGTCGTTTAAGGTCGTTGAAAAGGACGCTTTTGTCTCAATGACTCCGCTTCGCAACTGGTTTGGAATCTAGGCTGTCAATATTCAACGAGAATAAGCCATGTAACCACACCACTTCTTGTTGCTGAGCTTCTAGTGAGGATAGTAAGGATAATGGGTCCATGTCAAGAAGATAATGAATCGTTGGTGCCTCTTGTGACCATAAACTCGATTGGATATCATGTAAAAATACATTCAAGAATCCATTACAATCAGTGCTACAATAGTGAACGATCTTCGGGATTCGCGCTCGCGCGTCCCTTCGTAAGTAATTCGTGTGCGTGTATGCGTATGAATGTGTCTACAAAACTAGAGTCCAAATGAATGAATATACGAACGTCCAAATTCAACTTGTCCATTGAAATTACCAACTCTCCCCCTCAGGAACAACCTCAAACGGATTAGCCTTCATACTCGTCCTACTCGGAACAACACTCTTCCTCGTCCTCGCAGGCATCTCGATCCTCACCCTCCTCTCATCATCAAACGGGTTCACCTTCCCCTCCCCAGTAGCATACGCCGCGTGGTTCAGACTCAACCCCGGTCTTGCAGATGTCGATGTCGCTGTGGAAGAAGGAACGGGAGGAACCTCCTGCCCCTTCGTCAACGTCTCAAACGAAGGCCTCCCACTCAACCCCCTCAACATCGACCTCTGCAGCTCACTCGTCGTCATCGTCGACCCAGCAGTCGTCGGCGTCGGAGCCGTGCTTCCACCAGCGCTCCCAGGCATGGGCACGCTGAAACTCCTCCTATGATCCCCTCCTCCCCCACCGGGCGTAGTCGGCGGGACCATCAACGTACTCTGCCTCCTCTGATGCTGCTGCTGCTGCTGGGCGCTTCGAAAAGCAGCAGCCGAAATGGTAGTAGCACCATTCTCACCCCTCCCTCCAACAAGCGTGGGGTATCGAGAATCATTGAATCCATGGTGGAGGGGTGGCGCGAACGTCGCAGGGGGCGAGGAGAATCCCGTACGTTCAGGCGAGAACGGAGAAACACCCATGGGGGTTGAGCCCTTCCTCATATGCTTAGCCACAGCCGCGGGTGGTGGTGAGATCGGAGCAGGAGGCGAGAACGGATTGTCTTGCCTCTGGCTTGAGTCTTGAGAGCTCGACAAATTCCGGATCCGAGGCCTCATAGGCATGGGTAACCCAATATTCGGTCGTCCTCCCTGTCCTTGCTGCTGCTGGCTCCTCTCGACTCCCATAACACTAGAGCCAGTGAAATCTCCACTAGGCGGGTTCACCGTAATCCTCAACATCGGCGGCGGGATCCTCATAGTAGCAGGCGAAGGTGAGGGCGGTAGACTCGGTTGCATCTGCGCAATCGGATTCGGGGCGTTGAGTTTCCTAGGAACCATGGGTGGCATCATATCCCCTCCGCGTGAAGGGTGGGTAGGAGGTGGTCGGAAAAAGCCAAATCCAGCCCCGTATCTTCCTTCCTCTAACCTTGGAGTGGTAGGTGTGGTCGGCGTCGGAGGAACAGGATCTTCAAGGAACTCTTCCCTCGGTTGGGACGAAAACGGTTGAGGCTTCATCAACGTCGCTCGTTTTGCCTTCTTTGGCGCAGGTGCAGGTGCAGGTGCAGGGAACCCAACCCCAGAATCCCCAGAATCGAACGAACTCGTCGTCGAATGACTCGAAGGAATCAACCCCTCCTCCGAAGCAGTGGTCTTATGTCCTGAACCACCAACGAATCTGTCTGCGAACCTCCTCGCCCACCCAGCGCCGATAGTTTTCCTCATCGTCATCCCTGGTCCCTTCGCTCCCCCGTCCCTCTCCCTCTCTTGGGTAATCTCTCGACCAACCGCCTTCGACCCAAAATCCGACCCATCTGAAACGTTGCGCTTGAGGAAGCCGCTAAGCCCCGGTGGAGGGACAGGTGAAGGCATAGGCGTGAACTCCTTCAACTCCCCTCCCGTCTTTCCTCCTCCAGGTTCATTCCTCACGGTCAACCCCTTCTCGCCACCTTTACTCCCTCCCCAATTCCACACCCTCTCCCCATCCTCTTCCCCAACACTCATCCTAAACGGCTCAATCAACGTCTTCCTCCCATCTTTCTCCTCCTTCCCGCCGCTTCCCATCCTTCCTAAACGTCCCTTCAAAGTGGTGAACCACCCCTGCTTCCCTTCTTCCCCAACCGCAGCCGCGAGCCCACCTATCCCCACCCCAGTCCCGGTGTCATAATTATATCCCGAAATCCGACTCCCCCTCCTCCCCCTCCTCGCCTTCCTCCGATTCCAAAGAATAATCCCCACACCCATCAACACGACCACACCCCAACATCCCAGGAAGATGAGGAACGTAAGCCGTTCCTTCTCGAGTGATTGGATGTATTCCCGGACGATCTTCTGTAATAGGCCTCCTCCTTCTGAGGTATCCGCGGCGTTGGTCTTCGTCTGGCCATTCGGATCCGACCCATCCCCACCAACAGCAGCCAACGCAATCGGCCTCGCCAACTCCTGCACCTGGTCAGGCTGCAACACAAGCACACTCTCATTAACCAACGGCAACTGAATCGCAACCTCCCTCTCCAGAAAAGTCAACACATTCTCCACAGCATCAACCTTACTCCCCAAAAAACACTTCACGAACTCCTGCACGGGGGCATCCAATATCGTCCCACCGAACACTTTCTCCACGCCCTCTTGTACATCGGCGTAGAAGTTCGCGATGGTCGTATTAATATGGATGGTGGTATTCTGGATCGACCCAAGGACGCCTGTGGATAGTTGCGTGTTTATATCCACGAGACGGGTGTTCAACCCCGACGCGTAAGACGCGGATTGGGCGAACATGGACGTATTGATAGCGCTAGCAATCGTAGTCGAGAAGTCATTCACCTGCTGCGCTCCTTTCGTCTGATACGTCTGCTCCAGTGGGCGGAGAGCCAACAACTGTAATTCAATCGACAACAACCCCAACAACGCGACGAGTAGACACGCCAAAGGGGCAGGGTGGAAGATGTAGCTAGTGAACCAAGACAAAGTGACGTGCGTCGCTTGGGAGAGGTGGAGACGGTTTGAGAGTTGGTTCAGGATACGCGTGAGGAGGGGGTGGGAGGAGGTGTTGGCCAGGATGAGGAGGTTGTGGTCTGACATCGTCATCGTCGGGGTGCCTTGAGAGGTGGATTGGGACGGGTACTTGATGAGGATAGGATCTGTATTCCACGCCTGCCTCGTATACTCCATATGCTGCTTCAAACACCTCCACCTGTACCACTCCAGGAGACAGTTGAGCCCGATGAGGACGAGGACGATGACGAAGAGGATAACGAGCCCGATTTTGGCAGCTTTGATAAGGTCCCGACCGAGGTCGTCCACGACTGAGAGGTCCATATCGTTGCAGAAGGTGACGGTACTCCTCTCAGGTAACGGCATCCCCTCCGGAGCGAGAACGATCCCAGCAAACGTATCATTAATCTCCTTCTTCACCAGCTCGAACGGCGTATCAATCAGCCCTTCCACCTCATTCTTCAACTCCGCAACAGTGGGCAGACTCGCATTGAGGTTCGTGAGTGCATTCTGGATGGTGGGTGGGAGCTGGATGTTGTTGAGCGCGTCGAGGTTGGGGACGGGGATTTGGGGGGCTGTGATGTCGGAGAAGGGGTTTATTTTGTTGATGCCGTCGATTGCGGATTGGATGACGGAGTTGGCGGATTGGATGTCGTTTTGGATGGAGGATTTGAGGGTGGTTGAGAGGGATTGGAGGACTTGGTTGATCTATGCGAAGGTATGAAGGTAAGTAGATAGAAAGGTAACGAGGAAAGAAGTGAACAGACCTCGTTGACTGCACTGATGAGGATCGACAAACCACCTCGTACAACCAACTCGAGGAAACAGAGGAGTGTAGATCGGTATAGGTCAATGATAAAGTTGATGATGGCCTCCATTATAGTCAGAGATAGGACTAGGGCCTTTCTTGCAGCGTCCAAGCTCCCATTGACAGCGTCTACGTATTGCTCGTTCGTCTTGATTGCGAGGAAGCGGGGCATGGATGCAGCGGAGGTTGCTGCTGTTTCTGCTGCTTTACATGATGCCAGTAGAGTGGATTTCGCGTTACCGAGGGAGGACTGCGCAGAGGAGAGAGATGACGTGAGTCTGAACGCGATGAACGCGAGAGAGAGGATTGGGTATGCAAGCCAAGTGAGAGACAGTAAATGAGGGAGAGTAAGATAAGGAGTGAGCGTGGTTGTCATTAGAGAAGAGTCGTAAGTTGGTGGAGGAACGTTCATGATTAGTCGACCAGCGACGACGACTTGAGAGAGAAATGGGTGGAAAGAGTGAATTCATTGTATTCAGCTTTTTAGACGTTCGCTCAGAAAAGAACAATAGCAAGTAATTCATTGTTCTGTTTGTCACGCTTGTCACACCGCATCGTCACTCTTTCAAAGATCCTTTCCCTCTCATCTATCTCATCTCTCTAAACTCTCTTAACTATTCTATCTCTCTCAACTATTCCAACTATCTACCCTGACAGTCTCTCTCCGCAATAAGCCACTCAGCGTCTGTGAGCGACGCCATCCTACATCCCCATTTGGTTACCTCATGGCCGTTGTACTTTGGCCATCGCCTCTTCGGCTCTCGGACCACAACAATAACATCTCTCAACTAACCCTTGCCCATCCGTTCCGAGCCCGAGGTTTGACAACGAAAATGCAGACACTTTGCCGAGTTGATCTTCGGCCTTTGTGAGATCTAGAGTTGTTTTGTCGCGTCTCATTCAGGGATTGTCGCTAGATCGATGGTCCTGCGAAGCTCGTAGGATATTATATTTTTGTTGTATAGTACACTGGCCTCAATGCCACTCCTATTCCCCGATCATGCTTCCCGATGCTACCTCCGAGCCAGGCTCAATATTCACACCAACTACTCTGCCAGTTCCTTCTCCTCAAGTCTGCTCAGTGTCCAAATGCAAAAGAATTGCGCATGGAGGCTACAAGACCTGCGACAAATGTCGAGAGCGAAACCGGCAGCAGCAGCGGCATGCTCGGAAGCGCTCAAGAACAGGAATAGGGGATCTCATGCTCGGCCTCCAGGCTCAGCTTCCGGATGCTGACTGCGAGTCTAATGAGGAGTCTGTAGGCAGTCATCGGATCACCCATATGGGATCTATGGACACATTTTTCAACCTTCTTGAACTGACAGTCAAATCCTCAGACGCTATTGACATCTTCGCATCATACTCAATCGAAGAAGATCATCACACGAGTGATAGATGAGATACGGCACATAACTTCTTGCCGGACCGAAACTCGAGCTCGTTCTCCGCGTCAGCATTTACTGATCGTGAAACTCGTGCATTGGGTGGCGCATGAAGCTTATTGTGACATTGCAGTCCCTCTGGATGCTGGAGTAGTGTTGTAATTGGCGCAGATGGTGCACACATCGGTGTAGTTATAATAAATAATTCAAAAAAGGTAACAGATAGATTCTACGAGGTCAGAAAGGACCTCCGAGTCCTTCTCCTATTATTTTGCACTCTTCGAAAATCTTGTAGGAGATGGAGCACAAGAGAGCAGAAAGTTGTGTTTTCGTGTGTGTGTTTGGCAAACGAGTAATCTATGTGGCAAAAAATCAGCTGATGTACATAGGATGTGCGAGAACGTGCCAGCTTACCTTGAATTCCAACAAATTGCAGAAGCTTTATCGCGTCGACAGCCCCCTTCAGGTGGTCTTTCCAACGTAAGCAAGTCAACTTAGAGTACCGTACAAGTAGTTTCATCCACGCCTTGGCAAATTTACACGAGGTCACACCGTATGGCCTTCTGCGTGCGGCCTTAAGTAGACTCTTCAGAAACGGGTCAGGGTGGCGTTGAGCGTCCAGATTGGACACATGCAATTTGAGGGTTTGAAACGTCCATGTATCCAACTCCGCAGGGAGACTCACGCTGAAGACTGGTACGATTTCTTCCCAGCTGTACAGATATACTATCCCGTAGCCTCCCTGGGAAAAGGAGAGGTCCAGTTTGTTGTTGAAGAATGAGCCGTCGGACTCGTCGTACCCAACAATATTGCAGTGGCTGTCGTTGGGAGAGGCTTGGAAGAGGAACCCGAGGCAACCATTAGGGGCGTAGACCAGGGCTACACGATGCATACGTGGTGGCTTGTCGATGATATTGGTGTTTAAAGGCAGTCGGTTGCTCATGTTTTGATGGGTAGTTGTATTGAATGATAGGTTGCTCTCCCAGGTGCCTCTTTTATAGTATAGTTAGAGGTTGTCTTCAATAGAGTCATTCTCCAGGCGTAGAGCTAGTTTTTCCTTGTTCCCAGTGATAGGTGTGGACCCGGACTTAAGAGCCACCCATAGCATATGCAATCTTGTTGACGTCGTGTTCCAGTGAATGTTGTGAGGTACTGGTTGGAGAACACAAAAAAGAAAACTCAAGAGCCAATTCGTGCCACTGGTGTCTTGAGTCAAGGGCAAGCAGGCGGATGTGGTGAACAATACCTCTGGGGGTCATCTTATATAAATAAGAGATGGCTGATTGCATCGAGGGTCTCTTGAATTATCCTTGGTATTGTCCAAGAGTTCAAGGTTCTGCATTCGTAGTTGACGATGGGCGTACACCATAGAAGCGGATATCCGAAAGCCGACGAGTGTGGGTAAATACAAATGGTGGAACAACCACAGCCACCAGGTAGGCTTCGAGGCTTCGCCATCCACCTTTTTGTCGCCTCATTTAAGAATAGATCTCAATGCAAGATCTATTTGCAACTATGCAATAATCAAGTCTACTGGAGGTCCGATCTCTTGGGGGAAAAATCTTACCTTTCGTGCCCAAGTTGGACCCCATACCGAACAACACCTTGGCCATTCCCATTTGTTGAATATCATTCACGAATTATTATCTTCAGGGCTCGCAATAAGACGCCGTATAAGCTTGTTCCTGTTGTGCTGATGTCGCCTGCTTCCATTGAAAGGAGATGAAGGCTTCGAGGGCCGGTGGGATTCGTGGTCAGTCAACGAATCATATACGTAGTGGGTTACTAGTGGGTCAAGATTCGGTCGGGGATCCACTATACCTTCTTGTGCCACCCACCTAGGTTGACTCACCCCGCCGTATGCGACTCCGAGAATGTTCACCTTGCATCCTGTTGAGGTTTATGAGAGGTAGCAATCGTACCACTAGATTTTCAACTGTTTGAGTAGCATTCAATGATTCGATCCATGGACTATCACTATCATGACATCTAATCGAATTTACATTGCTTAGGTATTCTAGAGACGTCGGGTGTGTGCGCTCTGGAAAGCTTGTCCTGGGCGACGGTTTGGGCCATGCGCAAGACACCTCCTTAATTCTTCTTGTCCCCTCTCCGCTTGCTCCTTAGTCAATACCGGAGAGAAAGGGCGTCCAGGACCATGGTGGCGCCCACGCCTGAGCCGGTCCAACCAATTCAAAGTGACCTGATAAGAAGTCCTGTTGCGCACAAACGGGGTGTCCTCGGGTGTGTCCAAGTAAGCCTGGTACAGAGCCTCTAGGTAAACGTCGGTCTTAGCCTGGTGGCCTACTATGTGGCTTAGCCAAGAAGTGAAATCGGACGTATTCCAGTCAGCAGGTCTGGGTTCCTCCGAGTCCAAGCCAGGGTGTACTGGGCTTTCGCTTACGTCCTCAGCTTTCGCAGCGCCATTCCACTGAACCAAGACGTCGGCGTAGTAGCCACGTTCGGTGTGCCGATCTGTCCATGGGTGCGCCCAGTCACCTTCTTGTGGCCGGGACCAGAATGTGCCAGTTTCGTGGTCCCAGCCGATGAGCTTGCCCGGGTCAGTTAGGTTGTCTGGGACAAAATAGAGGCCGAATTGGTGTTTTCCAGGTACCCTGACTAGTGCTACGTGATAGTAGGAGGGTTCCGGTTATATCTTTAGTTGAGGTGTCCCCACAGCCCTACCGCGGTCGAGCTGTGCAACACTTGATTCCAAATGGTCTTTAGCCACTCGGCTACACATTCCAGAGATACGAGAAGACAAGAAGACGCATTGTGATGACTTACAATGACAACAGACACATGTTTATACACAGCTTTGAGTTGTCCAAGAAGGCAAGAACAAGGAGCAAGCCTCCATTGGCACTTCGTGGGGTTGATGAATCATATCTAGCCTAGTGGTCCACCCAGACCATTACAGAAGCTAGGTCGATGGGAGCAAACGAAGCTGATCTAAGAACGGCAGAATCTTGCCCACACTCGACACACGATAGGAAAATGAGGCTTTATTATAGATAGAGAAGTAGCAGAGAACACGAGACATATATATCCGATTCTTAAGATCCATAAACTGCAGAACATGGCGACGAGAAAAGCACGCATCCCTGGAGCCAAATCTCCCCTGTTACGAATGGTTAAATAGCACACTTGAAGGTATTGTCGATGCTTCTTGGGTCTGGCGGTGTTCTTTCATAGCTTGCAAGGCATCTTCCAATTCCTCGGGGTGCAGCTGCCGAGGGAACCGGATGTTGCCTTCATTGTCACCCCTCTCGAGCCAATCGAGCCAACTTATCATGACCTGGTAAGAAGTATCCGATATCTCTGGTGTGTTGGACACTTCTCGCACGGCGATATTCAAAGCGTCGAGGTAACAGTCGCATGAATAATTATCGTCAAGTTGATTCCTCAGCCCCACAGTGTTTGAGTGAAGCTGCAATCGATTCCAGGGATCGTTTCTTCTAGTGAATGCTATAGGTGCTCTGGTACGCCAGGAGTACAGCTCTTGTATGCTCGTATCGCCACTGTCGAGCGGAGTTCGCCAACTGAAGACCCTGTTTTGAGTTCTTATTGCCCAGTCTGAGTCGTCCCAGCCCAGAATTTTGCCATTGCATGATGGCTCGTCGACATCTTCAAAACGGAGTCCATATCCCACCGAACAGACGTGCACAAGGGATACTTTGATTCGCGGGTTTGGCATAGAGGTGCTTCGAGTGGATTCAAGGACGAGTAGGTGGGCGAACTATGAAAGGAAGATCTTGAACGTCGGTATTTGGGGTTTGGGAAGATACGAGACTCACGAGACCTTCTTTATACACCCAAAAAAAGCTATTGCGAGCGCCCATAGCCTTGGGAGTTCCCGAGTCAAGAGGCAGCGCCTATAGGATCGAAGCCACTCGGGCAGTGCAAGGTGTTCTCTCCTGCAAGGAGCTGATACCAGATTAGAGGCTGGAAGCTATCGGAAGGCAATGGCCTCTATGACGCCGAGTATATCGTGTGCCGTGTGCCAGTGAAGGCTGCGAAGTACTGGTCGTAGGAAAGACAAGAACGCTCAAGAGCCAAGAGCCAATTTGTGCCACTGATGCCGTCAGTCAGTGCAAGCCTGCGGATGGGGCGAAGGATACTGTCAAGTTGCCATGGCTTGAGGGGCTACCCCAAGGTTTGCATCAGCCATCGTTACATAGACACATCCTGATATTCTTATCCTAATTTGAGGTGCTGGAGTTGCAGAGCTTGAAGCAGGATCGACTCAGTCACAGTGTGCACAAAAGAGACGGCCGGGATATCCGAAGGCCGACGAGCGCGTAATTGGCGAACAGACGGACCAGTGCAAGATGGATTTAACTAGATCTCTTCTGGGTCGCCTTACCAAGTATACGTAGAAACCCAACAAAATCCTTGTTCTTGTTCTTACCCATTCCCGAGAAGCCTACACCAAGCTTGGATCGATCTATTGGACAATTAGGGTGCTTGTACTAGTATAAAAATCTATGGGATCTGGAAAACACGACATCGCTTTTGCTCCAAAATGCAGGTGGTGAAATCACCCCTTGTTACAACTCTCGCAGAGATCTCGAAGCTGCCACACGCAAACCGCGGCAGTACTGAGCCCTCTCCGTATCTCGTTTGGGTTGACAAATAGACCTGCAGAAATGCATAGTTCGATCCATTGGCGAACAAACTCCTGACTGCGTATGCAGGCCGATTCTCCATCTGGTCCATGTGAGTATCTCGCAATATTTCCAATAGCACTGTTGATGGTGGAAAAGGAGATTTTTGGTACCAGAATCTCGAAATGATCTCCCTTTGAGAAGTCGTAGGATCCTCCAAACGTCCCTGTTCCCGGGGCGGGGGAGCCAGGGGGGTAGGAGTTGATTCTACACGTGTTGATGGCGTCCCCTAGAGGAAACACAACTGCGTGCTCTGGAAGAGAGGAATAGGACACCGAGAGTCCACCGCTGAAAGCAGAATGCCTGATAAGCTTGTTTTTGACCGGCTGACATTGGTGAGGTTAGGTTTTAAAAGTTAAAGTCGTGTAAAGAGCTCACTACTGGGCCAAGTGACCGATTAAAAAGGAGGCCCCATTCGACGTATTGAGCGACCTCGGGATAGATCTTTTTCTTCGACACCGACCCCGGAACCGGTAGGACGACAATAGAAATCTCGGAGGGACAATCCATGCAGCCGGGTTTTAGCACGGATTTTTTTGGGTGAAGATAATCACAATATAATCTGGTCTGAGCACATTGTATCTTATATAGCGCTCAATTCACTGTCCAGTGTGGTTCTCTGTGTGTACATGCGGTGTGCTGTTCTCCGATGCATTCTTGTGAATATGGTTGCACGCCAGAATGAAACACATGGTTCAGAGTGCACACTGGGTCCTCGATATCCATGCCAGTGAAGTCAGGGAGGCACCTGTCCGGTCACCTGTAACAGATCGACCAGTACCAAGCTACAGTACTTCGCTGTCGAATGCCAGGGATCGGAAAAGTTTTACGATTGACATAGCTATTTCGTCATAGGAACTCCGGAGATAGCAACTCGGGCTTCGATGCTCCTAAAGACAAATTCCGCGTGGCGCAAACGCGACTTGCGCTTGTCCCTTTAACTAAGGCTGATGCGTGTCCAGTATCTCATATTTTCTTCCTCGTTCTGAATCCAAGAAGGATCTTTGAGTTCTCAACCCATCCAGAGTCAGACCCGGCTCGACCCTGGATTCGCCTTGTACTGATCAAGCCTGATTACCGCATGTTATCACACTCCTTCGAGTTCTATTCTGACGCATACGTTGGCATGCCTTAGGTCTGGAAACACGGCAGGTCGCTGCGGCTGCTCGTATCGCCGCACATAATGCTGTGCGTGTCTCTTCCAGATAATCACAAGTTAGCAACTCTATCCTGGGCTTATTCAAAACCCTAATACCTGAATTGATCCAACATCCCCGAAGGCTGTCTAGCACGTAGGGGAGTGAGACCGATGCAAATGCTCATAGTATCTACGCGAAAATTTCTGACAACTTCAGCGTTGCGTGCTTGTGATTCCATTGAACCTTGACTTACACTAGGTATTGAACACGACCCAAAACACCCTCAACCACACGTCCTACGTAACGACGAGGGCCTGAAATCAATCAACGTCACTTAATTTCTGCAGGTGCATGGACCTAGCTGAAGGGATAAATCTCAACGGCAGTTGTCGACTCCGTGGTGGATATTCCAAGGATAATCCGCATGGCTTCTCGATCACACATCGAATGAGGTGATTGGATGTGATTAACGCCTCCTTCGGTGGCATGAATGAATCATGATTGCGATGATTGACCACCACTACTTTCTGATATTGACTGTTCATGCACATGGCCTTGCTTGGGTCCTCACAATCGGAGAAGACCTCCGCGAGGATGGCGAAGATGATGACTCTCGCCAAGATTGCTACAACGCCACAGCTGATCTTGAAAGGGTTCTTTCAAGGTCTTGCAATGATCGCCACTAGCAATATCTTAGTGCCGTATAAGCTAAAGAACCGGTTCCAATCAATCCGATATGGTGTAACGGCTAACATTGCCGCCTTTCACGCGGCAGCTCGGGGTTCGATTCCCCGTATCGGAGACTCTTTTTACGTTCTAAGAGTAATAGACTCGGACGTTTTTCCTTCGAGGTACAGTCTTGCGGAGAAGCGCTACCCCGACTGGCATGAGCCATTTCCCTACCTATTGTCGCTTTCCTCGCATTGTTTCATAGAGAGTCCCGCATGATAGGGAATGGCCTACCTCCCGCCTACGGCCGACCAGGAGTCAACCTTGGGACTGCAAACTTCAGTCTGGAATAGCATTGTTCCCTTGATGCGACATTCTGGTTTCGGGGATCCATCGTTAGTGGGCGGCGAACGTCAAAAGGAAGGGTCCTTCCCACTGTTATGTGCTCGAAATTACATAGACGTCCAAAGAAGCATGATAAATTCTTGTTAGTTGTTACATGATTGTGCGAATGTGTTGAATGCATGAGCAGGGGTATACATTCTGATCCTCAAACGTAGCCTATATGTGACAGTCCGAAAACAATGCGTACACGAAGGTGAATCCCAACCGGCCTCCATCAGCTCTCAGGAGGCAACTCCATCCAATCCCTTCTATCCAGCCGCCTCCGTCCCTCATCCCACTTTTTGAGATACTGCCTCCCCCGTCCCCTCTCCTTGTCGTTGAACCCAAAAACATCACTACATCCTCTAAACAGCTCCTCAGGCAATCGATCCCTCCGCTGATCCCATGGATTCACATCAACACTCTCGCATCGATCCAGAGAGACGAGGATCATGCCGAAGGAGTAGGCGTCGGCCAGAAGGGGATCCATACATTCCTGCCTTGATATCTCGGGAGCGCAGAAAGGACGTGTCCCCGGATGGATTTTCTCGTATTTTGGTTTCTTCCTGCCCGAGTGGGGAGCGGGTGTGAGGGCTTGAGCGCGTTTGTGTTGGAGGTCGAATTCGTCCATGTCCATTTCGTCTCCGTCCATGTCTTCTTCTGGTAGATGGTATATGGAATCTGCGCTGACGCTTCTCCCAAAATCCAATAGTTTGATTGTCTCTTCGCCTCTCCGAACTTCCTTCGTCACTTGAACGTTCAGCAGGCTCAAGTCACCATGGCTGAGCCCGTATTTATGTAGATGCGTCAAGCCGTCTAGGAGCTGGTTGTGATAGTCGATCTTCTTCCTTCTACCCCCGTCCTTCTCCCCAGGTATACCAGGTCGTTCCGACACGACATCGTATAGTGTTCTCCCGTCGATGAACTCTAGTACCATCCCGACGTTCTCCAACGATCCGAGAAAGATGCAAATGTTCCGATGCCGCGAGAGCGTTGTGTACACTCGCAGTTCAGCAAGGAATTGGGTGGTCACGTCTATGGCATTGGAGTGTATATCTCCGTTTATTTCCAGTTGTACGACGTCAGGTTTCTTGACTATGCATTTGAACAGTTCACTTGCACTCCCGCGAGCGCAAGGATTTAGGGATGCAGTTGGATTGGGAGGTGCACTGTAAGCGGTTGGTGTAGGGAAGGAAAAGATGGAAGCGGGATTGCGAAAGTTGTTGGCTATTGGGGATGCAGGTTCGGGTTCATCTAGACGGCGGCCACCATGACGTTCACTTTCATCGATCCCATGCCGGTAGTTTTGGTATACAGGATCAGCGGGCATCTGCTCAGCAGGATCGATGGCCATGTTCTGGGAGTGTTGTTTTTCTTCTTCCTCGTCCATTTCAACTGTGTGTAGCCATGTTATAAGATTAAGATAGACATTGAAGCACTAATAGTACGCACCCATCCACCAATTCTTCTTTGAAGTGAGGGTTACCCGCTTCACATGCATCGTTGCAGTCCTGTCAATACTTTTGCCTCTTGGTGTACCAACTCCATCCGCCATGGTTCTCCCTCTGCTACCAGTGTTCAAGTTGCTGATTCCCCGCGAAAATGAGGGTCCAGACGCCGACATGGGAGACCTGGGTTCTGGAGTTCCCGAAGTCGGCGTAACAGCATTGGTGAAGGCACGGTTGAACGAAGGGCGAGGAATAACGTTCTGGGCCATTGAAGTTTCCTGTATTTCGTTCCAAGCTGGGTCCGAGCGCCTGAAATGCCTCAGCGACAGTCACTACTCCGGAATGCAGGTGTTCCTGGCAGGCGCAGTCGATGCTGTTTTGACAATCTAGTTTTTGAAGATCGCAAGCTGCGATGTATTCTGACGTGAAGATCTTCTCAATTATACCCCCAGCGAATGAGCTGGCAAGGCAATGGGTTAAGAGGTGTGAGGACCTTGAAAGTCCGGAGAAGGAGATCGTTGTCGATGTTTGTGGTATAAGAGTGGATGCGGGGTGGTGCCGCGTAGATCTACGAAACCCAGGTTACACGTCGAGTAGGTGTTCAGTGTAAATACGAATCCGTGCCTCTTGAATTGAGCAGCAATTCGCGAAGATTGCGGGGACGGCACGCGTTGCTGTTGAAGATGGGAGGCATGCAACTTTTGATGTGACGGACGCGCCGAATGCATGTTGACTCTGATTCTCCTCATGCATTGTGAAATGGTTGCCAGGTCATGATAATCACTATCGATTTACCATTCAAAGGGTCTAGGCTTCAAAGCTCGATATTATCAGCACCAGCTAGACCGGTTAAAGGACTCCGGTGTGCACACAAACCCGTCTCTCTGGATGACCACTTTACCCTTCAAGCCAAGTGACCACTTTCATGCCAATCAGGACCACCATCAAGCCTCGCCGTGCTGCTCGTGGCGCTCAAAGTCCTGCTAAATCTGATAAACGTCCGACTCCGTTCTAGTTGACGCTCATCCTGGCAGTTCATATCAGGAACCAACGATGCCACTAGCCCAAGACCGGGCACTAGACATTTCCTGCAATGGCCCACACTTTATATTACCTACCAGTACATAAACGGCTTCTACGCCCATTGGGGTCATTTGATCACCTTGGACGATGCTAACGTCAAATGCCGTGCTCGGAGAGGGGCCCATGAGAGGATTCGTCGTTTCACGACACGCACACCCCGGCGAGCTACAGATGTCGTACAACCTCAAGGAACCACAAGCAACAGAGGGAGAGGTCCTTGTAGATGTTTATAGCGCCGGTCTGAACTTTGCTGACGTTCGGTTCACTCCTCTGTTATCCCTATCATATCTGACCTTGTCACGCAGATCCTCCAATCGCAAGGGCAGTACCAAGTTCGACCGCCTCTACCGTTTATCCTCGGGTCTGAATTCTCAGGCCGCATCTCTCCAACCTTACCTATACCGCCGCATTCGCCTTTTCGGCCTGGAGACCGCGTATTCGGGTTCTCTCAGGGAGCTTTCGCGGACAAAGTCAACGTTGATGTACGAAGATTATACAAGTTACCACACCAATTGACTTTCAAGGAGGGCGCGGGATTGTATGTTACTTGGTTTACAGCCTACATGGCGCTGGTGGATAGAGGGAGGGTGAAGCCGGGTATTTTGGTTCTGCTTCCTGAGCCCTTGGTATCTGGGCTCACAGAGTGATCAGGCGAATGCGTTCTGGTAACAGCGGCCGCAGGCGCACTTGGCTTGGCCTGCGTACAGTTAGCTAAATGTTTGTACATTCGAGGCAGTCTCTGACAGACTTTCTACTAACTTGACCACTCCAGCGATAGGAGCTACTGTGATTGCTGCTGCTGGATCCTCTCCCACCAAAAGAAACGTTTCTCAGTGGCTTGGAGGTGCCGACTTTATAGTTGACTACTCAGCTCCCGAATGGATAAATGAAGTACAGCGGATTACTGGCGGGAAAGGGGTCGATGTTGCCGTTGATGTAGTAGGCGCTACGAACGACCTGCTCAAGTGTGTTGCGTGGAAAGTACGGCTTCTTGTCGTTGGGTTTGCCGCTGGTTCAATACCGAAGGTTTGTTAGAGTTGTACATGTCAGTTGTATGGCATCCGAAATTGACCAATTCCGTCATAGATCCCAATGACCGTTGTACTCCTGAAGAACATTTCTTTAGTTGGAGTCTATGTCAGCACTCGAAACGGTAGAAACCAACCATCCACTTATCCACCTTTCATAATTGCTAAGACCCATTGGCAGATGAGTATCTTCCCTGCTTTGATGCTGCTTGGTCATGTCTGTGCCCGTAAGCTACCCAATCCTCAGAGTGTCGTTCCAAAATTTACTTGATTCTTGCAGATTGTTTGAATCAGGCAAAATTCGGCCTATAACCTATCCACATGCTTACTCCCTCGAAGAAGTTGGACCTGCCCTTCGAGCGATCGAGAGAAGAGAAACGTGGGGCAAGGTGGTAATCACCGTCAGGGCTGAACATACATTACTTGGGAGAGAAAGGGCGAAGTTATAAATGAGAATCAATCAGAATTAGACCCAAGGGAGGTGGTAATGTATTATTACGGCTCATGTCATTTCCGCCACTGTATTTTTAGTCATTATCACTATTATTCGAGATGGCCGGCATCTTCAAATCTCCGTTTCCCGTTAATCGGAAGTTTTCTAGCCGCTGCTCTTAGAAAGCGATGAAAACTGCGATTTCCACTTCTGTGGGGACGGCGTGCGCCACAGATTGCGATCTAGAACCATCATATACTCCTGATGCGATCACACAAACACATTCCGTTCCGTACAAGCTGAACGCACACCTCGAAGCCCGTGACTTCAGATTTCTTGACCTTGTGCCAAAGGTCGACCTGTCATTCATGATCGCTGCAAGATCCCGTGGTTTCGGAGCCGCTCACGGGCTTCTCGCCTTGTAGGACCCTGCTGGGCTGGCCCTCTATTTGCACCCTCTTCGTCATTTTACACGCTAGAAGTTATTGAAGACACGACCTTGGAGCCCCTCATTCTGTCTGAGCGTTCCCTGGCCTAGGCCTGCCGTAACAATTCGAAGGAAACTGAATTAGGCTGCCTTAATCCCTGAGTCTTTCATCTCAGCGGCTGTTAAATCTTCACCCGCCTGTTTCAAGTTCAGCTTGTCTCGAACATCTAAATTAGATCAGGGGAAATGCAATATATTGATTAACTAAGTACCCTCGGGCCCACATGTGATGATCGCTGTCTTTGTGATTCCCCCGTTTTCAACTTTTCATGCATGGCTTTCATATAACTGACATTTTACAATGCTGAATGTCGCCCTGGGGGACTTTCAATGGCTTCTGATCAAACGTGTATCAGCGTGTATTCATCTGCCCTTCATAGATATCCTCTGTACGTGTATCCTTTACACTCTATTATGCACCCGCGAAGCGTAGGACAGAATGCCAAGCCGTCCATTGAGCGACCCTGAACCGGTTCATGCGTCTGGCTCATGGTTCTCCAGAAAAACGCGTGTTCATATCACTAGACATCCCGTTGCAGTGAGGTTTTGTACGTTTTTCTGTACCATGAGAATGCTCACCGAACATTACACCAAACTACGTTATTCTTCGTGCCCCTGTCGTGCCCATGGATCAATTATCAGCACAAAGTAGTGAGAATCCGGCATTCAGTGGTTGTTGGCATCAAATCTTCAGCCTGAACACAATTCAGCTTCAGCGCCGCTAAGCCCAGTGGCGAAACCGTTGTTCTTTATTAGACCTGCCTTGTGTTGTATGACATCAGTGTCTACGTGGTTAACTTTACGTTGGAAGGGTCGATGAACGGTGGAAAGGGCAGAGCGTTAGGACCCTTTTCAAAACATACGGCTACCAACATTTACATGGAGGGGACCAGCATTGAATATGCTTAACAAAGCCCGAGGGATACATCAGAATTCTCAGCCCGAGCTAAACCTGAAAGCAACCATATGTCAATGTGCGGGCGTCGGCAGGGTGCGAGTGCGAAGAGACCAACGGGTGCAGATGTCATTGACAGAAATCTTTTTGTGGTACAAGTCCGAATTCCCAGGTGAGCTTCGATGCCGCAGGGAAAGAAGTGTAAAACTCTCTGGGCCGCAGCGATAGGCGCACAGGGTGCAGGGTTGCATGACTCGAGGTGTACTCCAGACCAAGAAGCGATCAGCTTCTCGCCAGTCAATGTCTCTGTTCGAGGAAGTTCAACTTTAGAGCGGTCGGCATCGCGAATATGACAATTTCGCAGAGATCGACAGTCAAGTTGTTGAGCCTTCGAATCCGAGTCGGTTCAGCCAGGATCGTCTTCAAACGTACTTCCATATCCATGAGGAACTGTCAGGGTTTCCGTAGAGAAAAACGTTGATGATGGAAAAGCTACACGAGGAAACCATGATCACGAATCAGGGCATCAACTTGGATCAGCTCAGCCGTTTTCAGAAATTCGAAACCTCCGAGTGAGCTCAAATCGATCCCGAGTCGATTCGTCCGTTGGTTGAAGATTCACAAGCGAGATGATAACCTCCCTTGCCGGCGGCTTCCCACTCCCAATGGCAACCGAGCAGCAGATGTTTTGACACTGCGATGGGTCGCGGTTTGGCGCTGTAATGAAAATGTGTAGTTGCAATTGTGATTCCTGGGGAGAGGTGAAGTGCTTTCCTGTCATGGTATTTGAAGTTCCACAGAATGGCCAGACGACTGATCGTGGATGCACATGAATACGCGATCGCACCAAAAATATCCCGTTTATGGAGCATCTCGGATGAAGGAGGTATTTGCGTTGCCCCACCTGTTTACCACAACATTCCGTAACATAGAAACGTTGAATACGCCAATTACCGTATATCTGATAGACTGATTATATCCGAGTTCACCAGCTGCCAGGAGGACGACAAATGCAGAACAATGATCGACACTCCCCATGGCAGATACCTCAGGCAGAGGTCAGATATCCCGATAGAGGGAACGAGTATGAGTAGAATGCAAGTTATTCGATACAGGTAGTGTATAGATACAACAGTGGGTGAAATAGACAATAAGAGCTCAAGACGTAGGTACTGAAATAACGCAAGAAGAAAGTACTATCTAGTACGCGACCCGAGACGTGCTCCTTTGAGATCTTCCCGAGAGGTCCACAAGTGTAAAGCCTAGATCATGAGGTTCAGGCCCAGAGCTTGATGACCGCCTCTAAGGGACGTGGTGGAACGAGCCCTTTGATCAGGTGGTCCAAGGAGACGCTCAGCAGGCCGTAATGGTATAAACTGCGAGACAAGGCAATTCAGTCAACAATCCGGAGCAGAAGAACACCAATGGGAAATGCACGCACATATTGAATATGTAATAACGCCGGTACAGCAACAACCGAGAAATAGGGAGGGGGATGGAATGAAATGTGGAGTGATATATGATATGAATTGATGCAGTTGATGACGATCCACGATATCGATGTGATAATCATGAGGGGTAAGCGAACATGAAAGGACTATGCAGTAAGGAAAGAACATGAAAAGAAGTCGAGAATTGAATGGGCATTAGCGAGAAGTCCGTGAGGGGCATAAAGTATTCGGTATGGCATCGGTAGACGGACAAGAAGTTGGGGAGGAATAATGTACGACCTTTTCAACCCAAATAAATAATCTGGATTGCCCGAGGTCGTAACATTGTAGAAGGAAGGGTAAAAGGGGAGGTCATGGCCAGTCATAAGTGGTTTCATGTCGAGGTTTTATGTACGTTGGTATGGGTTTGGTATGGGTTGAAAGCAGTGTATTGCAACTTGTACGTTAAGCAGGCATTGGAGAAAATAATCCTGCTAGTTGAAGCAATTTTTGAGTATAAGCTAGGATGTCCGAGTTTCCGAAAAGCAAGTCAATTCCATGGTCACTATAAGGGGACGAGTATCAGTACCAAGAATGAGGAAAGAAAGTTGTGTGGCGTACGAAGAAGCCGCTCCTCAATGCCGTTGTTGCTCAGACACTATTCCAATCATTGGCGTGCAGCGTTGACAACACGAGAACCCCAGAGTTCAACAGGCGGCACTCGTCGAGGTATAGTGACCCTCAAGATCTCGCCGTCAAATTCGGCACGAACCTGGACAAGGTCTGCATCATAACCAAATGCAATTCGGCGTTCGAAGTGACCTAGAAAACCGTAAATTGAAATTAGGCTCTAGCCACTGTCAAAATCAAAAGTGAAAAAACTCACCGCCACCGTGCTCCCAAGAATCAGCCACAACATGTAGAACCCTTCTCCTCTTCGTCGCTAGGGTAATCCCATCCCTGGTGAACCCCGGCAGCCTAATTGTGAGCTTGTATTCGGTCGAAATCGTCTCGACCTCGATCCAGCAGCCTGGTGGAGGGGGTGCATGACTCAGGAAGGGACCGGGATTCATGGTCGGTGCCAGTATTGTCGGTGGTTCAGGAGCAGGGGCAGAAGGTGCAAAGAAGGATGGTCCAGGAGTTGTCTGGTTCTGGTGAGAGCCAGACGAGGGGGTATGCTGGTGGGTTCTGGGGCTCGTCCTTGCCGACATGTAGGATTGGGTATTGGGAGGGGAACCTGCGTGCCTGGGCTGGGGAGCTCTAAAAGGCGAAACCGAGCGTTTCCGATCTGCTATAGACGACGTAGGGGGAGGTGACATCGGTTGCTGCTGAGGCTGCGGAGAGAGCGGGGATCTTGGAGGTTGGGGTTCGCGGCGCTGTTCATGGAATGAATAAGGTGCTGCATGAGTCATCCCGATGCCATGGAGCTGAGGAGGTGGAGACTGAAGATCTCGCTGCCTCTGCTGCTGCTGCTCCCTCTGGCGTTTGAGCTGCTGGGCTGTTGATGCAGGAAGCTTCCCAACTTCTTCCTCGTGTGCGGTACGAACTCGTGCTGCGTGGGCTTGCCCAGCGGAAAAGTCACGGATCGCATTTGTACCAATTCCTAGAGCTTCGTCGAGTGCCTCATTCCCCGAACTTTGCGGTGGTGCTGCTTGCAAGCCCATTCCCATTCGAGGGAGTACGTGGAAGGGCACATGAGTGGGCAGAGGTAAACTCGCAGATGACGACCTATCCGGATACCGTTGGAAAGGGAAGTCTGCGTAATTCACCAGCCGAGTATGCTGTGTCGATGATGCCTCCTGCAGTGAAAAAGGCCGAGTTGTTGGAAAAATTGGAGCATTGAGGTTTGAACTCTGCACTGCCGAGCTAGTCATGCCCATTTTGGAAGCCGAACCAGCCTGGCCAAAGGATTGCGTCATCGGTTCGTGCTTTCCCGAATAGGATATAGAAGTCTGCAGGCTCGGCGCGTACGGCAATCGGGACGATGGTTGCGAAGCTAGATCCGACAATGTGTGCGTTGCTCCTCCCCCCTTCCCCATCGACTCCTTGCGTCCGTGACCAACGGTTGGATTTGATGGAGGTCTGTCAGCAGTGTCGGATACAGGCGATGGTGTGGTTTGACTCGTGTAGTCAGATGCTGTGTCGTTGTTGTAGTGTGGACCGTCAGACAATGAGTAACGACCTGCTTGGTAACCTTTGCTGTGCGAGACTCTTGAGCCTAGTGACGATGATATCGACGCAGAGTTCCCCGAGCTCGATGAAGATGATGATGCAGGCGATGTGGAGGATTCTCCCGGTTTTGAGGCACCTGAAGACGGCCGTCGGTGATGTGAGGAGAATGCGTTGAAATAGTCCATGGAGGGCTCTCCATCCGTTTGGGTCCTGGTAAGAAGAGGAGAGACGGAAGGTTTGGAGGCGGAGGGTGTTGCCCCAGAGAACTTTGAAAATGATGACATCCCGTTGTTCCCAGAAGGTGCGTATAGGGATGGCGAAGGAAGTGGAATCTCTCGCGGTGAATCAAACGACGAGGATCGTTTAGGGTATGATGGCGGGCGTCCTGAGGCCGGCGTACCTGTAGGATGAAGGTAAAGGTGAGAAGGTGGGAAAACGGCAAAAATTAGTCAAATCGATTCAGGAAACAGGAAGGTGAGGGGATACGTGTAGACCCATGTGGGCGCGGCACCAAAAATTAAAAGATTTAAAGATCCCGGCATGATTCAGAAAAAGGCACTCAGTGATAGGCTGCACGGAGGGCTAGTGACTAGTCGACCGGCAGACACCACTACCCTGAGAACTTTGATATTTTCGGTTGGAAGAAGAGCTAACGCGAGAGCGAAAGCGAAAAATTTGAAATGTGAAGAGTAGAAAAACTGCGACCCATCCCAGTCCAACGTGGTCGTCCACCATCACCTCACCCTCGCATGCTTGAAACCCTCAATACAGATTCTATCCCGAACCGCGGAATGTCGAGGGGTTGACAAAGAGAAGCGAGCGCAACGCAGCAGACGGTAACCGCGACAGGGGAGTCGAGAACAAGCGAACAAAGCAAGAATTCGAAGTCGCAAAATCGGGGGAAGTAGAAGGGTGACTTACCGTGGGGTGTAGTACTATTCAACGTCCAGCGCTGCAACAACTCCTTGTCCAAAGGCATATCCGAGTCCATGAGGGAGGGAGGCATCTGCAAGGTGGAAGACAGTGAATTAGGCCCCATAGCTAGGTCGTCTTGAATGTTGACGGGGCTCGTAGAGTAAAAGATGTGGAAGGCAGCGTTGAAAGGTGGTGGTTGATAATGAAAAAGAGAATTGGAAGAATGTGGCTGAGAAAGCAGGAGCGAGTGGGGGACATGGACATGGCGCCTGTTGCGTTGGAGTAGCACCACCGGATTACGGTCGATCTCCGCCGGCCCTTCTGTTTGGCCGGAATTATCAATAAAGGGTAGGGGTTATGTAATAATTGTTGTCATGATGTCACCGTATTCTGGTCTAAAGCGCGCCACTACAGTTGGCAGTCGTTAAGGCTACTCGACAATTCAACAGTGCCATCTATTCATGCAAAATGCACCGAAGATGATGTCAACTAATACTCAGAAAACAACGCAGGAATACAATTCTTTCACATCGTATGACCTTCGTTTTTGCCTGAATGCAACCGGATGATGGCCTTTTGGTGTCACTCCACTCGCCACAGAGAATTTTTCCAAGCTCAATCCGAGGCGCATCGGACGCCGTCTTGGACGCTAAAAACGCACTACTGTAACCTTTCGTCTCCACTTTGGTATTCCTTTGCATACGTATGTCGAGAAAAAGCCTTGATCTCCATGCAATGGAGGCCACGGTCTCGCAGCAGCGCCCCCGCCGCCCCACTTCCACATACAAGGCATACTGCTCCGCTGTTCCTCGGCTGATGCCCGTAGACGTAGCACCACTCTGGCAGTATGGTATATTTGACGGCCCGTCTCACTCCACGGGGGCATCAACCGCCAGGGTTCGGAGCCTCAGGTTCAAGCCATGCTGTCCATCCCCACCGCGTTATCTAACCACGGAAATGAGTTCACACCTGAGGAGGACATACACGAACTAATTTCAAATTCCGCCTGCGTCTCATAGAAAATTCGTTGGAGCCAGCGTGTTTGAATGGACACGAAACGGGGGGACTCACTTTGTCTACGACGCAAACTGTTAATATATGACGGCCGCGGCACCTTCTTGCCTCTCGGCCGTCTTGATTATTCGCACCCATGGGAGAGTTCGCCATTACCTTGGGAGTCTATTCCCTTACCTTCTCAGCCAGCCGAAACGGACGATCGGGTTTCTTCCGAGCAGGCGTGGAGCTGCCTTTCTCGTGGACGTTTCCACCCAGCCACCAAATCCTTCTGGCTGCAATTGCAATCTAGAGCTGATTGAGATAAAGCTGATATCGATCACTGAAGCACTTTTATCGTCCAATACGAAGTCCGTCTTATTATTTCAATTCGACCTAAGTATGAATCACCCCTTCAGACCCTGCAAGTTGGCGTCGGCTTCTTTCCAACAACATACGGTGGGGCCTCCGTCCACAGCCTCCCAAACAACGGTCTTTCAAGGTCTCGCCTCTCCTCTCCCAAATTGGCTTTCATCAGGATCGTCGCTAATGAATTCTGTTTTGGATACCAATGGATGCTCCCTCACCTTGCTACAAATATAACACGGGTACTCACGTTCGCGCCCATAAAAGGGAACCATACATCTTCATATTCTTGGCCTTTGGAGCATCATGTCAAGTGCTGCACCCAGGCTCTGACGGAGTTCTAAAGAGAGCCAACCTGACTGTTTTGCCGACCCAGCCGTCCTCCTCTTCCTCACGCGCATGATGATGCAAGAGGGCCAGGCCGGGGCCGGCGGACGCAAGAAGTCGCTACGGTGGAATTTAGCATCTATCTGCGGGAGGGAATCTCTCCCTCGCGTGAACCTTCTTTGACCTTCTTTGAGGTTCTTTCCCCCTGAAGACGCCCTTACGAGGCTCCACCGCACCCTATTTGCTGGTCAAAGGTTAATTACTGAATACAGGAGCACGGGACCGTCACCCCAGGCACCCAGCCTGCCTTCCTCTATCGCGATTGTGCTAGTGCGTTTGTTGGCTCCTTCCGAACGGCGAGGAGATGTCGTATTGAATAAGATGGAATAGATTTCTGACAGCTTCTAGGTTCCGAGGCCCTGCACCAGTAGTTCCTGGTTCTCGTGTCGTCATTGGAGCGGAAATGCGGAATGTTATGAGAAGGATTTTTTTGAAATATCCCGTGAGCTGCGACTCCTTGAAGACCCGCGTCAGACCTCAAGTTGGAGTATTACGCACCGAGGTCCTGTCTGTTGAGATTTGTCTTGTCAAACAGAGCATCAGGCAAGCCTCACCCGAGGATTGCACGCATTAGGTACAAATTGAATTCAGTAGTGGAGCTTCGGACAGCTTGCATCAGAATTCAGCGTGCGTTTAAAGGCTGAAAATCAAAGCCAGATATAGATTCTGACGACGTGGATGCGAAGGTGTTCTGGGTAAAGAGCTGCGTGCGACCGTTCAGGGAGGTAGAGAGCCGAGGGATTGTCGTTTCGATGACGCTCCGAGATGTAAGCGCTGAACCGGTATGAATGACGACAATTTCAAATGACGGTCTGCGAGGATTGGACGAAGCGATAGTGTTCTATATAGTTATTTACATCCGAAGTCAGAGCGCGAGTTTCCTACAGGCTTATAGAGTTCATTAGAAGCCGAGTTAGCGTGGAAGAGAGTACGGAGCACGTAATTCTGTCAACCTATCTTCAAACGCCCCTTTCACCCTGCCCCACCAAATTCTGTACCCTTTCCCGGCAGGGTATGACACATCCGTGGCTAGTAACTTCAACATGGCGCGTACCAGAAGGTCGAAGCAGGCTGGCTCTGCCACATGCGTACGATGTTTATAGAAGAAATCGAGTGCATCCTTCAGAAGCCGGGTGAAGTGAGGGTCGTCTTCGACCCCTCGGCCATATAGCAAGAAGTCGTCGACTAGGGACGATACTTTCTCGGCCAGGGCTAACCACGCGCCAGGACTGGCATTGATGGCCTTTCCGGCATGGTCATAGGTCGTAAAGTGCACAAGGAGGAGGAACGATTCGTCCATCCATGAGTACCTGCAGCCGGATGTGATGTTGCTGATGAACTTCGTCAGGAGACGGAGGCGAGCGTCTGGTATCATTATATCAAGGGTCTGTGACCGCTCGCATAGAAGATCCGCCTTGGTCAGGAATGCAATAATACGGTCTTTGCCTTCGTGCTGCAAGCTTTTCAGCCCCAACGACGTTAAGACCAGCCTAAGCACATTCCCATCGGTGGAACGAGATTCTCCCTGATAGTCTTCTAAAAATTCCTCCGCCAGGTCCACCAGCCACTGGGGCGTGTCCTCGGCTACTTGGGGGTAAAAGAAGCCGTTGTAAGATAAAGCCTGGAGCAGGATAAGTAGCGTTCTGGGTTCCCGTTCACGATGTTGAAATGCGAGTCGGCAAAACCTGGCAAAACCTGTCGGGTAGACCGTCGGCCACTGAGAAATGACGTGTTTTCTAAATTCGTTGACTTCCCGGATATAGCTGAAGAATCCAGAAATATGGCGTTCCTCGCAATGGTATAGACAATGTGCAAAGAGGATATCTCTTTGTGCATTTGGGGGAGTACCACTGTGGGCGCCGAGATCGTGAGCTGGGATCGCTTTAGGCAACCACAACTCGAAAACCTTGTCAATGAACTCCTTCGACGAGAGAGGGAAGTCAGGTATGATTTCTTGGCCTTGTTTGATCATGTCTATTGTCTGTGAAAATGCGAATGGAATGCAGTCGCACGACTCCATGAGATACCGGCCGAGCACGCGTGCTGCCGCATCACCAGAAGACCTTTGAGACTCCAGGGAACATATCCCGGGGGAGTTTTCGCCCGAAGAACGTGTTCGAGAGCGTTGGGCATTGATCATCGGTTCCATTCGAACCAATGCTTTGGCCGAGATCGTATGCTCGTAATCCAATATGGTGTCCTCGGAAGAACTAGGATGAAGTTCATTCCTGATGTAATATCCCAGATTTGCGGCGTCTGAGATACCGAAGAGGCTATAGTAGCCTCGATTCTGCTTGCAAATCGGTTCAGCATTGGGATGGCAAGGCGTTTCAGCTTGTATGCTCAAGAATGCCATGACCCATAGAGCCCTTGGGCAAGCACGTGAAAACCTTTGAAGGTATTGTGAATCGTAGGTTTCACGGTGAAGGTCGATGTCAATGAGCATCGATTTGATAATCTTGATAAGGGAGTCTCGCTCCTCGGTTGGTTGCATAAGGGGGAAGAGGATATGAGCGGGGATCTTCCAGCAGTCTGTTTCGGGTGTGTCGCCCTTCAGAACGGTGTTTGCGAAGGCTTCCATGAAGGGAAGGAGATCTCGATCATTTGCAAGAGACCGAAGTGTCCACTGAAGAGACAGGATATCGCGGGAATCCGTCTGCTGCAAAGCTGCCTCCCTCATAGCGACATGCCATTCTCTCTTCTCATCCTCAGCAGTAGCCGGATGCTGGTCTAGTGGCCCACCTCGCACTACACCAGGCGCCACCCTCCCGAAGGCACAAGACCACAGCTCCTGAAAGTGATGAAACTGAAGGCGTAGGGTCTCCGATATGTGCCAGGCAACCTGTGAAAGAGGTGTCCGGTACGGCGCATCAAGATATACGACGGGGAGAACGGTGAACATCAGATATACTGATGTTGTGACGAATGTCGTAGAGACCGCAATCCACATAATGACGTGGTTGACCCGGTAGAGAAATGCGATGAGGCCCCCGAAGAAGCAAAAGAGCGAGATATGAAGCAGGGAAGGTATGATGTCTACAACGGTGTGCATCTTGAATTTCTTCAACCCGAAGTAGAAAAAAGAGAGTAAACGTGCATCGGCGGGGATTGGTCGAAGGTTGCTCGTTCTCCGTAGAAAGAGGCGAGCCCATTGTTGCACAAATGTCGCCAGAAATGCGCACGTCAGAGCCAGAGACAGGCTAAGGAACCATAATAGGTTGCACGCGACTGCTGCTCCGTCGATAACAAACGGCTCAACGATAAACACGGTTGCATTTCGTTCAGAGGACATGAGAGTCAGTTGCTGAGAGATTTGCAGTAGAAGCCGTGCAGAAATCTCTCCGGAATCCGGATTGAGGTTTCGGTAGCTTTCAATGACAAACGCAGTGAGAACTGCAGAGTAAAGGCCAGACTAGAATGTATCAAGGAGGTAGATCCAGTGAGCGGGGGTGGCAGAGAGGTAGGGAAGTTATTGACGAACAAAAACTAACGTGACGTCCATATCTTCTTTCCAACTTTTGACCAAGCCTTCGTCGTATTTGCGGGCTTCGTCCAGGTATATCTCCCAGGCCTTTCTATCGACGTCACGCCGGGGACTGAAGTGCTCTGAGGGTTAAAAGTAATGATCATGAGCACTTTCTGCGAGACAATCGAAACTTCCTTCCCGACCTTTGGTCATCGTTCCATGAGCTGAGTGGCGAAGAAGAGGTTCTCTTGAAATATGGGGCTCGTCATCCACAGCCTAGAGGCTGTGGACACGAACAAAGAAGATGATCACTTCTTATGATCCTTTCTCATGCGTTTGACGTTTGACCATCGTGTACAAAAGACATTGATCTCATGACCTGTACCAAACCTGTACTCCAGACACAGATAAATGGGGAACGAAAAGGCTTCAAATTTCGGCATCGCAATTCGGTATGCAAAACCTGGAGTTCGCTTGGATTGTTTTTGAAGTCCTACTTGCAGGGTGCATCAGACAGGTACTATTGAGGACATCGGTACGAACAACTCCTGAGCAATGTTGCATCAGGTGGTCATCATTGTCGTGGGAATGTCCAAACGAGCCTATCCAAAGGGGAGATTACGAAATGACGCTCAACACATTATTGTGAGTCCTATTTTGCTTTCAGAGAACATTCTTTGTTCAGCCTTATATCACGGAGGAAGCGGAAGGCCATTCGACGCAAGAGGATGCTGCTTGAATGATTGCAAACCTACAAGAAGATGTTGCTCAAATAATTGCAAACTTGCAAGAGGTTTTGCCTCATATTACAGAGCTACACGACGTTGCTGCTCGCGTCGCAAGTCTAGAAGAGGAGGCCGCTCGAATCGCAAGATTGCAAGAGGAGGCCGGTCAAGAGGATGCTGCTCAAGAGCATGGGGGTGAAGAACTTGGTGGCCAAGAGCAGCCCAGTCAAGATCATACTGCTCGGGAGTATACTACTCTAGACGATTCAAACGTTGCCCGGAAACCCCCTGCCCAAGAGAAACCTGCAGGGGTGAAAGCTACTCCCGAAATTTCCGCACGCCAGAAAGCTGGCCTAGAGAAGGCTGCACACAAAAGGGCCGCTCTAATCGCCAGCGGAACCTACCACATCTGGTCTGTTTCCCGTCGTGAAGTGATTAGTCTGGCCAGAAACACCCTGGGGTCTCCTATTGAGCTGGAATATGCTAGCACCTCTAGCGATGATAGACAAAGCGTAGGGTCACCCACCTGCTTCAAATTCACACATTCCCAAACTTAAAACACCTTGTTATAGTGGGTCGTCGAGGTTGAATCAGACGACACCTTTACGATTAGAAACAAACATTGGGACAACTCCACATATGCATCCGTGAGAGAGCTCGCCTCTGGCCAACAGGTTAGGACTGCCCGAACGCCAGCGAGGTGGAGGTGGGGAAGCCTGCCCGGTGGGACTCAGTACGATCCTTTCTCAAGTGACTTTTATGCAATGTTAACGTACTATTTCAGAATTTTTGATTCTAGCTATGCTTGGCAGGCTACGGCTAAAAGTGAGGTAGGCGGCTTCCTTCCTCACCTCCTCAATGCTTCAGCGCTGAGTGCTCTGGGGCTTTCGTAGATTGTGTTGAAGCCGGCTGACGCAAAAGATCGCAAACAGCGGTTTGAATTTGTTCCCGTTAAGCCACAAGACCTGCGACTGATAGGGTCTGGTATTCTCCCGGAGATTTGTCCCGATGCTATCCTTTCACTGTAAGCTACAATTGTGTATCATATATCGGCCGTATTCAAACCGCCGAATGCAAATGATTAATTCGTCTAGTATAAGAATAAGTGTGCATACAAGAATGCAATCTACTAGCTATTGGAGGAGCCTCTGCGTCAGTAGCCCACTTTAACGAATAGTTGGTTTTGGGGTCAAAGAGAGTTCTGATATTTTTTCGTTCCAGCTGGCTTCGACCACAGCACGTTCAAATGGAATCTTGATCAGATGGCAGGGTCGCACCAACGGGGTACCGGCGACAACTTGAGTCGATTGTCTAGCACTCGTATGTGTTGGCAGCACCTCATCCGCCCTCTCTTTCAAGGGTGCCTCATCTCCCTTTCCGAACCGCTTCCATGCCACCTTCCTTGGACGTACCAGGTTGGCCTGACCAGTCATAGATGTTTTCCTCCTCGATCTCATCCAGATCAATCTCGAAGGAAACTTGATGAAAGAAGTTGTAAAATGAATAGCGAATGGTGGAGACTCGGAGAAGCATTTGGTTGTCCCTCGAGCGAGTTCCCAACAGTTGAACGCCATAAGGCTCTAATACTGATGCGAAGGGTGTTATGGGTGTTGAGTTGCGTCGAAAAAACCACGCGAGGGTTGGGTTTGATGTCCAGGCAACTGACGATTGGCTTTGAGTTGAGATTGGTATCTTTGAAATGAATGTCCACCTCCCGAGCATCTATAGCCCAATTAGGAACGGTCAGTGAGCTCTTGGACCATCGTTCATGCATGGCCTCAACTTCGTCATGCCGGATGTGGCGAGCATCAACTTCGCCAGTGATCCCTATCTTATCAGTGCCCAGCCCTCCACCGACTTTCCATTCTGTTTGCTGTTCATCGTGCCGTTTCGTCCTCTGATCAGTAGTGGTTTCCATTCTTGGAACATGCATAAGGCAACTGGTCCCGACAGGAGTGGCTTCGATGTGTATGTCGAGGCCTGCTAACGAGAACGCGTTGTCCGAGTTGCTGGCGATTCCCATGGCACCAAACTTTAGTGAGCACCAAGGATATCTGGCGGCTAGCCTGAGTTCGCCAGGTGAGCCGTCTTGGGGCGGGTCGTTTCCATCCCGGTAGCCCTGGTCTGAAACCAAACAAGCCCGTCAATAAGTTCCAGCCATGAAAAAGAATAAAGTCAATTGACCTCCACCGTGACAAGTGTCTTTGTGCTGGAAATGTGGTCATTTGAGGTGGGGTTGCTGCCCTTGTCCACTGCTCTGAGATCCGCCTCAAGTTGGAAAGCGAGGTGGGATCGTCCATTCCCTGTTGCGTCTTCCTGCCCCTGCATGCTTCCATGAGGCCTCCGTCTATGTCCTTCACCTTGACAGCAACCTTCCTTGTTCGTGGATGGCTGCTCAGCGAGTCTCCGGGCGTATCCGTGGGGGGAGCGTTGGGTGGAATCTTGAGGTGGTCGATTGCCAGCAGACATAGACAGTTGGTCGATGGGTATCGGAAATGTGTATGGTTCTTGTGTGCCCCAAATGTATCCAGAGCAAGGAGGGTAGATATAGTAGGATTATGTGAGTGTGTGTATTGTCGTACTATACGGCGCAAAAGTGGTGAAAGCGATTGAGGGATGGTTGAGTTGTCGCACTCAAGGTCCCGGTCCAAAAGCAGGAACACACTTGAGAATTCCAGCCCTCTCGGAAGTAATTCTTCACTGAAGCCACACTGAATGCAGTAGTCACCTTCGTAGCCAAGTTGAGAGAGTTTCTGCCTGAGCCCAGGCATAATCCGAGCCTGGTTATCACGTAGAAACGTTGCCGCATCCTCAGCGTATGCCATTGTTGATTTCATTAATAAAATCGCTGGAGGCATTTTGGGTGGTTTGCGACTTTCTTTGGCGCAAGTTTCATATGGCATGGTTAATGCTAATGAGACTGTTGCCTGTCTCTGGGGTGAGACCTCCTAGCGTGAGTGGATGCACGTGTCCAAATGAGGAAGATCGGTGGGTGACACGACCCCTTTCCATGGGGGGGACTCAGAGCATCGATATGGATGGCCCAGATATTGAAACATCGTTCAGCAATAGTATGTATACTGCTAGCCTCTTAACAAGCCATAGCGCAACCGCTGTGACACTTGGGGAGAAAGCCATCATTATCGTGGGAACATTCCCGCTAATTCAACCAAGCAAATTTCCCTTTTCGTTGTTTTTCTTTATTTCTCGGAAAACATATTATTATTTCCATTATCACGGTTGCTCCTCGTTAGGATGAGCATCGTATCCTCCTACTTCTCCTCCTCCCGTCCTCGACGTTCCTCCTCCTCATCGTCGTCGGCGGGCTTCATAGATGTCAACTCTATCATGGATACCCTTTCCTCAATACTCGCTGGACTGGCATTGCGATTCGTCATTGACCGGATAGGCGGCAACGAGAACAAGTTAACAGGGACTTTAGTCGGCCTATGGGAGGGAGTAGTGCTGCAGCACTTCATGACAAAAGCAAAGAAACGAAGTCCAAGCAGTCGAAGCAGGAGCACCAGCACATCCCGTTCAAGTTCATCCCGTTCCGCCCAACCACCTTACGAGGCGTACCTTGCCTTCTGCGTCCGCCTGTTCGTTGACTACATGCTCACGGAATCACTCATGCGTGTCCTCCTCATTGCCCTTTGGACCGGGTTAGGTGTGATTCTCGCAGATATCACACCTACTATCTGGGCCGATGTTGGGATGCGGCGCTTCTGGAGGCGCTTCCGCCGCGACATGTACTACATGACACGCTCTCTGCCATCGATCTCTCTCCCGTGGGGTGATAGCAGGAGCTATTCTGACAGTGTCTATTCGTCCCGGCCGATCGGAACGAGGACAACGACCGTCAGGTTTTCACCATCCGGCGCACCCTCTGAAGTTAGTGTGATCACCTCAACGACCCAGCCTCCCCCTCTCATCCAATCCTTCTCCTCACGGTTCGTCCCCCGGTCCTCTCGTCGCCCCGTTCCTGGTGCCTTCCCGGGAGACACAATTTCAGAAGCCGGTACTGAAGTAACTGCGACACCCTCCTCTACTTCTGTTGGCTTACGCAGCCCCTACTCTGACGTCTCCACTGAAAGCAGTGGGGGAGGTCTCTTTGGCAGTGCCTTCAATGCGTTCTCATTCCTGACTGGACGTCCTGGAAGGCTGGCGTCCTACCCCGACACTGACAATGGCGCGGACGACGACAACAGGTCCACTGCTTCCACCATCACCCATTCCGTTGGCACCTCCCTCCACAATCCTGCCGAAATCCCAGACGAAGATGATTCAGATACGGAGACCGAACGCGAAAGAGCTGCTCTGAAGAAGGCGAAAGGAAAAGGAAAGGCAAAGGCGTATGTTGAAGACGTTGGTGACGAATCTACCCCTACCCGCCCCGATATTGCGTTACCTACCCCCTCCGAGTCCACCATTCTCCAACATCCGTCCCACCTTCCCCTGGGTTCGACCACCTCCAATCCAGACTACCTTCATACTGGGCTTGCACCCGATGAACTGCCTCCTCCTACTGCCGAGATGCCTCTGATTCCTAACAGCTACGGTGACGATGAATGGGAAAATATCTCCAAAGGTGAAGCTAGCTCAGGCGAAGAGGTCCGCGTGGTTCCTCCCCCACCTGGGCAAGCCATCATCCACGACCGAGTTCCCACCGATTCCTCATTTGAGAATGTCAACCACGAAGATGCTGCGCAGGACGAACTGGAGTACCAAGACGAACAAACCCCTCTTCCGGTGAAACGCCCCGAGCTCACTTTCACATACCAAGTCGCACCAATCCCACTTCCTCCCGTTGACACCTCGATCACCACCCCGCCCCCCATGGACGCTCCCCACGAGCACGAGGAGGACGTCCTTAGAGACCTTCATGATCAACCCGGCAACACGTCCGAGTTTGGCGAAATGAGACAACCACTTGGGCAGATGCTGGGTTTGGGGAGAGGGAAGAAGAAGAACGGCTCCGTCCTCGACTACGATTTCTCCGGATCGCCTTGGAATCCAAGAACCCCCCAGCAGACACAAACCCAAACTCTCGCCGGTTCTCTTGGGGCAGGAAGTACGTTCACTGGCGCAGGGATGGTCCCGCCCCCTGCACCTACTCCCGAGTTCTTCACCCAACCAGAAGGAGCAGTACCAGAACCAGAAGCTTGGGAAAGTGACGACCGAGGCCGACCTCCGACGTACCACTCCAGGCGGAATAGCGCTATTTCCCTGGGTGGATTCGCGAAATCTGCGTCGGAGGCTGGGATTGGTGCTAAACCTGTTCCTGCTCCTACGCCTCCGCCTACTTCTACAACGCCAGCCCGTGTTACGACTCCGGCTCCGGCTCCGACTACTACTGCGCCGACTACTACAGTGCCACCTGTGTCGGGGTCTGCAGTGGGAAGTAGGAGGGGCTCGAGGCAGCCTAGTAGGGAGCCGTCGCTGGAGAAGCTGAATAATAAGGGGCAAACGGAGACTGGAACTGGAACTGGAACCGGTGCTAAGGGGTCGAGGAAAGGATCGAGGGAGCAGAGTCGCGAGCCTAGCGCGGAACCCACGAACAGGAAAGCTGCTACCGAGATTGGGACAACTGGGACATTGCCTACAGGTCCTACTGGAAGGAAGAAGAAGGGTAGCATCGATGCATTATTGCAACAAGATGAGCAGGAGAGAGAAAAAGAAAAGAAAGCGGCTTCGGAGATCGGCACAGGGTCACTTTGGGACAGAAAGGGGAAGAATAGCAAGCCACAAACCCCAGCTGCTACGGAAAATACGGCAGCTTCACTTTTCGGGTCCTCTGGCAACACTGCATTTGGCTTTGGAGCCGAAAACACGGGAGGTGGGAACAAATTCAACTTCAATTCCGGTTGGGGCGAGGAGTTCAGTGGCGGCAATAATAATCCTTTCTCGTCAGGGGGTAACACTGGCGGTGGATTTGATGAGCTCGACTTCAACACAGGTGGTGGTGGGGATGCGTGGAACGGAGGCGGGAACACTGGAGCTGGGGGTGACCTCCTTGGCGACTTTAACGACGACGAAAACCTCGACCAAGGGGATCAGGGCGCTGAAACTGGGCAGGAGGAGGACGAGCCCTTGCCGGAGCCCCAGACACCAGACGTTGCGCTGGATCCGCTGCCTGGAATCCCAACGAAACGTGTTGAAGCAGTCCTACAGCATAAGAAGGATATTTTGAAGAATCTTGACAAGATTGCGGAGTTGGAGAAAGAGCTAAGTGACGCCATCACCCCAGAGACGAAGATGGAGGTTCGAACGAAGTTGTTACAAGAGAAAGGCAACATCAAGGGAATGAGAAAGCTTGAGAAGTGGTGGTTAACTGAGAGTGAGTGTCAACTAAACGTCACACTATAGCAAGGCTAATTGGTTGCCTTTAGCATTTCCAAACGCCACCTCTTCTGATCTTGATGTCACAGCTGATGGTGCTGCGGCTCTGAAGATCATCAAGGATGCCTTAAGTGTCGCCGTGTTGGAAGACCGACCGTCGTTGAAGGTCAAGTTTGCACCTCTTAATAGGACTGGAGGGACCCAGAAAAGCACCACGGTCAGCTTTTTAAACAAGTGCGTATTTTGAGGTTTCTTCTTTCCTTTCTGTTTCGGAAACTTTTGCCTTCCACTTCCCTGGAGAGGAGGCAACCGTTCTATGTCAAACTTGAATCAGTGCTGATGGCTTTTTGCGACAGAGCTGGTCTGAAGCACAATCCGGAAGGCCCAAGAGATTGCACAATTCTACTACCCAATGTTGGAACGTCAAGTTCGTAGTCCTCGTGAAGCGACAAGAAGTGCAATTACCCGTCTTCCAGCATGATGCGTTCATAAAATGTACATGTCTTTTTTTTGAACTTTTTTGATAACGAAATCGCGCATGATTCTGTTACGACTCGCTTATTGGTTTTACTATACCTTGTTTTATTGATTCAGATTCCCCGATCTTGTATACGGCTGGAGCGGTATACGTAGTGTATCACCGTGCTCTTTACATACCTTACCCCATACCCTGTACTTCTTATAGCTACTTTTGGGCTTCTGATTACCCTTGTTTTTACGACCACACTCCAGTTACCATGTTGATATGTACACACATCTGTAATGAATTTTATCCTGTGATATCATCTCTTTCTTGATATATTCCCTCATAACACTTCTATCGACGGAACTGACATACCAATGTCTCGCAGTAATAAGAAATCCACTTGCGACTGGACTCGCTGCTTTGATAGAAATGCAATAGAATAGTAATAAACATGCTTCTAGACAAAGGCCGTGGTGTGTGGTGCTTGTATTTATCAACCTTGACCACCACACTGTTCTCGAAGCCTGCTACGAATGGAGCCCCTATCGCGCTGAGGCGAAACCTCCAGTTGAAATGCTTTCAGGCAACTGCCCTTCACAGCTATCGACCGCGTTTTTATCTGCGGTGAGGGTGATCTCCACTTCCCCACCAACCCTGAACACGTCGTAGAAATCGAAATGGCATCTTGATTCTGTTGCCTTCCCATTCACAGTAACGTTCGCGACATACGCAGGAACGCCCGGCGGGATAACTTTAGCGATAGACTTCTTGGAGTAATTGACGGTAGTGACAGTGGTGCTGACGTTTAGGTAGGAGTTGTGAATGGTGTATTTTGGAATGAATGGCGAAAGGACCAGGTATTGGGTGCTTGAGGGAACTAAAAACACGTTCAACACCTGAATATCAGATCAAGACCCGCATGATCCTACCTGGATAGAAGCCAAGAAGATGGAAGGATAATAGCGACGCCATAGCAGCTTGATCATCATTTCCAGGCAGGCCAGCGGGAGCTTCAAAGGCATGTAAGAGGTATGGTTCAAGGACAAGGACAGGCGGCTCACTGATATCGAAGTGACTGAAAACAACGTCGCGGACACGATCTACTGATTTTGTCGGATGGTCCGCATAATGATATCCAATCGGCGTCTATAGCAATCAGACTCAGAATCGACTCATATTACTTCAGAAGCAGAAGTAAATACCTGGAAAGAAGGCTCATTTTCTGCCAGATAGTAACCATTCTGAGCTTGGCCGTCAGCAAGAGTTTGCAAAACGTATTAGAAGTCACTCACATCAAAGAAATGATCAAGGCGCTTCACGAAGGTGTCCTGGAAAGATCGTTTAAACAAAACGTCTCACGGCATCATCATAGAAGCTCACGTTGCCGCCCATAAGCTCGATAAGATGCGCGGTATCGTGAGGAGCATACCTAGAGCTCTGTCAGCATTGAGACAAACATCAGTGTTGGATTCCCTTACCAGCTATACTCCCAAGCAGATGACTCGTAAAACCCGTTCTGATTGGTGGATTGAAGCGAGCATGCACGAGAAGAGTTGGTATCCTTGGGCGAGCAGTCCACAGGGTTGTTGTAGAAGAATGTTCCGTTAGGATAGCGTTTCTGCATAAAGCCTGGTGATATAAATATCGAATCAAGATTAAATTGGGTCAGGGAGGAGTCTGGCCGTACCTGTGAATCCGTCACTCTTGACACTAGGGTCCCAAACGTTGCGGTACGACTACATGGCAGCAAGCGCTCAACATCTGGACTGAGATAGAATAGCATGAACTCACAAGCGAACGGTTTGTGTATTTAGCGACGTCGTCTGCTTTGCCAAGGAGTTGCGCCACCTGGCGAATGCCGAAATCTTCGAAGGCATACTGTCGGTGCGTCAACAACTGGCTCCAGTTCAGAAAGCCCTACTACACCCACCTCAAGCGTTCTGCTCCCTTCTCGAGTCTGCCTTCCCGTACTTGAGACGTCGAGCACACCGAAGGGCACGTAACCGTGTTGCCTTTTGAACTATGAGCAACGAACTTGGGCGACAGGTACGTGCACGTACTTGTATACATTTACCTGTCGTCCTTGAATGTTCCATTCGGGAGGATTGAGTTCTCCGTCGGCCAGCAGGGCACCGTAGAGCTCGTTGAGGTCGATTCCAAGGTTTGCAGCTTCGTTATGATAGCTAACAGCGAAATGAGAAACGATATTATCCGCGCTAGAACCTATTCCGTTATTAGTTGCAACCCAGGGCAATGACGCAGCAGGTAGGATGCTTACCTCCCTGAGTCCATCCGGGCAAGTTATTGGCGCGACATTCGGGCATCCATCCGTTCTTGCGCCAGCCATCGATATAAGTATCCACAATTTGAGCAAATTCAACGGGAGAGTGGAGCCCAAGCAGTGGGTAGAAGGTCCTGAACTGTGGCCAAATGTTCAGTGGGCATGTCACCTTTTTGTCCATGAGAAGCACCCACAGTGTCCCAGCTGTTTGCGAGGTTGAGATCAGGGGTCTTAAGAACATCAATGCAAACAACATACCTGCAATAGAGCGAGTCGAAGTAGAAAGACTTGGTGTCTGCGAATGCGCCCTGTGATTCTCCGGTAGCATTGTTCTGTACCGTGCTATTCAGCCAATACGCAATACCCGACCAATGGAGTACCACTTACAGGCGTCAAGAAAGTGCGGTACAACGATGAGTATAACATTTCAGTGACATTCGGAGGTGTGTTCGGAACATCAATTTCAATCTTGCTGAGCTTTTCCTGCCAGAGAGCCTTTGCTTGTCCAAGAATATCGTCAAAGGAAGATGATCCAACCTCGGTCTCTGCGTTGGCGCAAGCCTGCTCAACCGACCGGAACGACACTCCAACACGGATAATAATCGGGCTTGTGGGGTCTGCTTTGGCCTGGTAGGAGAAGAGGGCACCAGACTGGTAGACACCGCCAATGAGGTTGAGGGTGAAGTTGAGGTGGGTTTGGCCAAGTCCTTTCGCGTCTAAGCCGAATCTATGTGAAGAACGTCAGTTAATAGGTACGAGGAGTAGCGCTTAGGATACCCACGTATCCCCAGTCCAGACTCCGTATTCATCGAGCTTCTGGTTCCCTCCATTGGTAAGGTCGTAGCAGGCAAATGCTTGGTAGTTATATCGGCTGGGTCCGAAGCTGTTCACAAGAGGGTCAGGACTAAATGGTGATTTGTCTGCGCTTCGACACAAACCTGGATCCCCAACTACCTCCAATAGTCACCCTACCTTTGCCAGGGTCTATGTCTAAAGTTCCACCAGCGAAGGAGTTCGGGAGGTCATTGGCTAAGTCCAAGACAAAGTATGGTTTGGATCCTTTGGGGAAGGTGAATCGTTCGAGGCCAGCGCGTCGGGTGGCAGTTGCTTCTATTTTTATATCGTTATCAAGAGTTTGCGAGAAATATCCGGGGTATGCGTCTATTTGAGATCACAAAAGCTTGTTCAATAACCTCATCCTGGCGATACATGGAATGAGCAAACCATCGGTGTTAGGTTTGCGAAGACGTTCGCGAGCAAGGAGTGTGGTTGTGCAGGTATCGAATCCATGAGGGCAAAGGAGTGGCATGATTTCAAAGTTTCCGTAGGTTCCTGAAAACTAGGTTCAAATTTGAGTGGGCCCTCACGAAATATCATTCGTACCCAGAGAAGAGCCCGTGCCACTATCGTGCAGTGGGCTGATACCACGAATCTTCTCCTTAGGATCAGTAATATATCCTGTGCATGCATCGTAAGATCATCCAAGAAATGCGAAACAGACAGTTAACCCACCAGCAGGTGCATATCCGGTCAGGTCGGTAGAGAATTTGGCCTTCCCATTTATGTCAGTCGATCACGTCCAAGGAGTGGCGCATAATCATCTCACCATTCCGAAGGGTATAGACGCGCCAGGACTAATGAAACGTCTGAGCCGAGTTACTATTATGCAGAAGAAAAGTCTCCATACCAAACATCACCGTAGTTGTCTGCGTGCCAAAAAGTTAGACACTGTCTTGGTAGTAACTAAGGCAGACATTACCTGTCCCAATGAAAGGGTTGACAAAAGCCGTATAATCAGGAGTAGACTGGTTGTTGGCGCTATCGATAGCGGCCATAATCCTCTTTTGCACCTGGGGGGAAGGCTGAGCAATCACTGGTAAGGACAGAGTCAACGACAGCAGCATTGCTGCCGCCGAAGTGGGAGGAAGAAACATGGTGGGCACTGGCTGAATCAAGGGAAGAAAGAAATGGCTCAGGTTTATAAGTTTTCAAGACACAGGGAGAAGACAGTCTATCTCAAATTGAGCATATGGAACTCGACCAATTCTGAAAGAAGCCCGAGATTATACCTCGTGTTACGGCAGGCGGCGCATCGTCGAAGAAGCCCTAATGCCAGAATTAAAGTCGCTTGTGCGCTGCAGCGTCATCGCGTGATCAGGAGGATTGTATTTCTGAGGGTATATACATGTGCTCTATCTTGCCATTTGGGAGGGCGTGGTCTTCTCATTCAATGTTCTACGTCGAGAAGCCCGAGCCCGGCGGTATAGCGGCGAATAAGCAGTGGAGCGATGCGAGCAGTCGCTGGAAGGACGACACGTATATCCGCCGCTGTAGCGAATTAACTCAGAGAGCCCGCTGGCAGCCTTCAGAATTAGTGTGTTTTCATAGTTCGGCTACCGAGATAGGAGAGATCAGGTAAGCAGGCAACGGATGATAGATAGCGACACACCAGAATGGTACCACAAGTTGTTAGCCACCCTTGTGTGCAATCCTCTGGATAGCCGAAGCGACGAGTTCAAGTCCTTGATCTTCTGACCAGTACTTGATCTCATGTGAGGGCAGCTTCTGTAGTACATATGCCGCAGGGTCAACCTGGTCACGACCGATTCCCACTCTGAATCTCCAGAAATTGGTATCGTTACCCAGTGCAGCTATTACGCTCCTAACACCATTGTGACCTTCGGCGGAACCACCCATCCGGATATTCAGAGTTTTGACCTTGTGGGAGAGCGAGTCGGAGATGACAATGAGGGAGCTGTTGGGTATTCCAGCGTGACGAGCCACTGCAGCAATGGACGGCCCGGATACATTCATTAGTTGCTCTATACTCCGTTGAGACTTCTGAACAAGTGGAAATCCGTAGGAGAACTTACTGGATATCATGAGTGTCAAGTCTACCATGGTCCCGTTAATTACAACATCCCCCCTTCCAATATATGCATGCTTCTCATGCTTTGAAGCCCTTGAGTTTTTCATTTCTATGCCATATCTTAATGCCAAGGCATTAACAATAACTTGACCGACACTGTACAAGGTCAATTAGGCCCTGCGTTCCTCGCAATTGTCAGAAATAGATACGTACCTATGCCGAGTGAAAGGCATGGGATAATTTCCGAGCCCTGCAACGACCAGCCTTGGAATTTGCACGACCATTCTTCTAGGTGATAATAAAACGAGAGTGTATGTTAAGGAGTGAGTCAGCGAACTACAGCCATTTTACAGAGAGTGAAAGAGTCAGAGCGCGTCGCTGAGCCCGGAACCTTGGCTGTCATTAGGAATCCTAAGAGGCTGTGCTGGCCCTTTGCTTAGTCATTCGGATCCCAGGACAAATTCTCCGAACAGTGGACCCCTTGATGGCTTGAAAACGTTCGATGAAAATCAGGTGAAGTCTCCTAGGACACTGCCGCTTTCTAGTTATCTGCCACCATCATCGTCTGGAACGATGAGCTGCAATACTACAGAAATGACGACCGCGACGACTTCCTCTCTTGCCCCACCACCCTCCGTAGCGCGCTCTCGACGCGCTCGACGTCGGTCGTCAGCCGCACCGCGAACTAAGCCGGCTGTCAAGTTGAACATATGCAAACCTCTCCCACTCACGCTTGAGGCCCTTGACCTCCCTTCAGCCTCACCAATAGAGACATTGGCCACGTTACGATTTTTAGTTCTCTCCTACCTGGCACACCTTGAAGAGCAATTGTCCAATTCCGAATCACCAAGCTCCGAAGAGGATGCCAAGGATGTACCCGACGTCCAGGTTGATGACGGGGCACAGTGGGCTCGCACTGCGCTTCAAATCTTGGAAGAAATTCGCGATGATGTGAGCGCACACCTCCCCGACTTCCCTCACGTCGCAGACATTTCTCGGATGGAGAACTTCGTTAAATCCCACCTACCGGACTTGCCTATTGTTCCTGGCTTTGACGAAATGCGCTCACGCCTACCTGACATGGCTGAAATGCGCACCCATCTTCCAGACATGCCACACCTCCCTGATATGCCAGAGATGTTGTCTGAAATGCGCACGAAACTCGACGACGTGCGTTCACGATTTCACGAAATGGATTTCCTAAAGACTCCACTTTCATATGTTCCTACACTATCGGACCATATGAACAACCTGCACTCGCATCTCTCGTCGATGGACCTAGGGAACCCTCCAATGACTCCCCGAGTAGTCATTTCTGATTTCTTGGACGCCCTCGTGTCATCAGACCTCGTGCAGGATTTAATCAATAACGGCACTACAGAAATCAGCCGCGCAGAGGAAGCGATTGAGCAAGCTGCCAGAGACGTCACGGATGCCGTCCGCCGCTCGCTTCAGGGCGTGAAGCTCATCCAATATTCTGACCTTCCTGAAGAATGGAAGAATAACCCTTTCGTCACCCATGGATACAGGTCTGTCTCGAACGTGCCTAAACTCGATTGTGGCACTAACCCTTTCACAGGTTCATACCTCTTGAGAAGTGGCCACTGATTATTATGTCTCTATTCGCATTGCACAATGAAACACGTGCGTCCCCCTTCATTCCTCACGTTCGACCTATCTGACAGATCCGAATAGTTAATATTCATACTCACCTGGTTCCTTTCCTTCTTTGGGGCTGGCAATCGCTCTCAGCTCTCGGTTCAGACTACCATATCGATACGCCTGAACGTTTGTTCATGTGTTTTGCCCTGCTCTGCTTGTTCACCAGTGCCTTGTGGCACACCATGGCAGGGTGCGCTCACCACAAGAGCATGGATCTCTGCGCGAGGATTGACTACATCGGTATTGGATGGTGATTATCTCGTTTCATCGCTTCGGATCAAGGGCTGATCAGGTCTTCCACAAACAGGCTCATCAGCGCAAGTGTTGGAACTGTGGTGTATTATGGATACCAGTGCCATCCGAATCTGGGCTACGTATTCCTTGGTTGTTGTTTCGCCACTGGCCTTGCGGGCAACGTGTTCCCCTTCATGGATTGGTTCAACGACAAAGAATACCGAGTATGTCAACTCCTCCATCACACTAGAGACTCTTCGTTTACCAGCCTTCCTCTCCAGCACATCCGGATCATGTTCTTCCTCGGTCTTGCCTTCTCTGCCATCGCACCGCTAGCTGGAATTGCTTTCCTCTATTCGGCTGGAGAAATGGCCCGTTTCATAGGTATGTTCCTTGCCCTTTACTGTCTTCCGCCATCAAACTTAATTCGACACCCTCAGCGCCCGTTGTGCCTTCCTTGGTTTCATACGTCGTCGGTTTGCTGTTTTACGCTCTTCACTTCCCTGAGCGTATCCTGCCACCTTCAGTGCAGAAGTGGTTGGACTGTGTAGGCGGAGGTCAGTCTTGCTCTTTTTGTCCAGCCGTGGAACTTGGATTTTGACTGGATATGCCTACAGGCTCTCACTGCATCTGGCACTGCTTTATCGTACTTGCTGTCAGTCAACACCGTGCCGCCATTCCGTACATGCGAGAGCATATGATATGCCACGCTTGATTTATATTTCTTAGACGTTGTTCCTTTTGGATTTTGGATGCGCCAGATACCAGTCGAAGTTTGATTTGTGGAGAGGAGAGGACGCGTAGAAACGATACCCATACGTTGATATATAATACCATGCTTAAGTTCATCCGCGGAATAAAATATTTAGATGATTTAACAAGCAAGGACTGCCTGTAAGACGTCCCGAGATAATCCTAGAAGGGGAGAGTATGTGAACCAGTACAAAGTCAGGCTGCTGATCATGAAAACTGCCGTTCAACTCGCGGAACAAGCAAAAAGGAACGTTGAAAGAATTGACCAAGGCAAAACAACAGTTCACTCCATTGAACCGACGCCAGCAGGATTCGAACCTGCGCCCTCAAAGAGGAACAGATAGTTTTCAGAGTTCTAATCTGTCGCCGTAACCACTTGGCTATAGCGCCGTAAAAGAATATGCAGGTCCTTCACAATAGATTCTGAGAGCATGTATGTGGCGCATCGAAATATATTCTCGCGCGTCAAGGCAGACGACCAGATGGCCGATATGATGGTAGGCAGATACAGGATTATAAGTCACAGAGATCCAGAGATGAAATATGAGCCTCAGTGTTGTCCCGTTATTGGGCAGACACAGTCGAAGACACCTTCGCCTTCTTTTCCTTCTTCTCCCCTTTCTCCTTCTTGTCCTTCTTGCTCTTCTTCTCCTTTCCGTCGGCCACAGTCGGTGTAGAATCCACGTCCATAGCCTCTCCAGCGTCCTTCTCTGCTTTCCTTTTCTTCTTAGAGGATTTTGTGTCGGCTTCTGGGGCGTCAGTCGCAGGAGTGTCTTCCGACTTTTGCTTTTTGTCCTTCTTCTCCTTCTTGGACTTCTTCGTCGATTCCGAGGAGGTCCCGTTGACCTCTGTCGTAGGTGCGTCGCCTTCGCGTTTACGCTTTTTGGACGACCCATCGTCTGTCGAACTTGATGATGCAGCTGGGGTCTCCTCTGCTTTTGTGTCCTTCTTCGTTTCCTTCTTCGTTTCCTTCTTTGTCTTCTCCTTCTTACTCACCTCTACATCCCCAGCCTCAGCCTTCTCTTCGCTCTTTTTCTTCTTCTTGTCCTTCTTGTCCTTCTTCCCCTCCTCTGCTGGTGCGGCCATCTCTACATCTGCATTTTCCTCAGCTGGCTTTCGCTTCTTCTCTTTCTTCTCCTTCTTCTCCTTTTCTGATGGAGCAGTCAATACCTAAGAGTACGCGTGAGCAGGATCGAAATCTGGAAGAAAATTTCGCAGCCTTACCGCATCTTCAGCATCCTCCCTCTTCCGCTTCTTCTCGTTCTTCCTCTCGCCTTCCTCCTTCTCTACTGAAGCTACCACCGCTTGAGGAGCCTTCGCAGACTCTGTAGCCTTTCCGTTCGTCGACACATCCTTCATCTGCGCATCTTCTTCGGGAGCCTCCGCCGAGACGGGAGACATGCGACTAGGAGTGCCTAAAGGTGTTTCATTAGCACCACTGGCCCGCGATCTTGGTGTCTGGTTGGCCCCCCAACCACCAGACGCACGGCCTGCACCATACCCACCGCGTCCACCTTGGTATCCACCACGGCCACCACGTCCGCCCTGACCGCCTCGCGACTGGGTATTGTTGTCAAACTGCTGAGTTTTAGAATATGAAGAGGGAGAAAAATGAGGATTGTTAGTGAGGACCAGAGAGATAAGAGAAAATAACGGGCGTACCGATTTGGGACCCTTGTACAATTTCCCTTGGTATTTCTCGGCTTCACTTATGCATGAAGTGTGGCCTTTATAGTCTGCGGGGGTATTGAAGGATTTCGAGCAGTCAATGCAATCGAATCCCGTCCCACAACGACCTCGATGTTGGTCTAATTTTGGTTTCTTAACCACATCGCCGCAAGCTAAAGGAAACGAAGTTTGGGCATGATTTTCCGCTTAACATGAGTTCAAACGCACCATGACACCTATTGAAATGTATAAGATATCATTTAGCCATAAACTCAATTGAAAATGGGCTCACTGGAAGGATACCATCGAGGAACCAGCGGGCGGAGGACCTGGTATGAACTTTTTGCGGGCAGAGAAAATTGCCAAGAATGGAAATGCGATAACTGGCTATTTTGATGGCTCGTGCCTCGAGGGTCATGTCAGCACTTGCGGCTTACCAGCTTGCTACAACTCAGAAATCTTGTCTCACAGAGTCGGCCGTCTCCTGGCGTAACTTCTTTACAATACATAGGTCGAGCTACCAATATTCCAGCCAATATAGTCTCCTGGTAGACTGGGTAAACTCTCACCAACGCTCATCGGACCGGATGAGCTTGTCACTACTTCAGTCTGCATCCTTGACTACAGCAGAATAGCCCAAGTGGTTTCACGGAACGGGAGCGTGGCCATACCTGTCACCGGTGGCGTAAAGTACCTGATTCGGAAACTGGAGGCCTGAGGGACAAAAATGACTGTTGCATATGGATCATCCAAAACGCTTGCAGACGGGCCATAGATTTGACGTCCATCTACCTCGACGCGTGAACGAACCCTGCACGCCAAGCCTCCTGCTATGCTAAAACGCTGAGCCCGGTCTCACTCTCCGCAATCCCGTTCACTGCCAACCTAGAAATCCGAGTTGCTTGTCCTTTCGAATCAACTTAATTTCCGACCATTCTGAGAATGCAGGGATATATGGGCTGGTCCATGCGAGTCCATGCGTGGGCTCCAAATATGTACCTACGTATTCCATACGGAAATCCGTATAGATCTCTCAGCACTCCGGCGATCTCAAAGAGCCGTTCAATCAAAGAATGTTTTCCCGGTTGCTGCACGCGAGCTCTGTCTTTGGAGGCACTGTGGCTGTGTCGAAGAATCCAATCCATATTTCCAAAGCAGCTACACCTTCTGTGTCAGGTTGCCAGCTATGGTCGACCCTTCTGCTCCCAGGCGCTCGGTTCTCGGCACGAAAACTTGGGAGACATACCAGAGATGGGCACAACTTTCTTGAGAGCAGGAGACGATTTATCGTCATGACATCAAGATGTGTGTTTTTTCCGGAAGGAGATTGATCGATCTTTTCAACAAACACAGCAGACAATTTACCTCTACATCGGCAGGAACAAGGTCACCGATCCTTTGCGCGGTACAGGAGCTGGTATGCAAAACAGCTACAGCCTCCTTCCTACTCAAGGCACTGAGGAGAGGACAAGACAAAAGCAACATTAGCACAATACGAATCTCCAAAAACCTGGGGGATACCAATATTGGAAATCCTTGAACTGAAGACCCGCGCCGAGGAATGCAGTGAATTTTCTGAAATTCCTCAGGGATCTAATCGCAACCATCTCTCAAACGATGATTGGCCAAAGGTACAGCGGGCCAATCGCGTCCCTCCAGGCACTAGTTTTCCGGTCACTCGGCACTGGGGCAGTATGTCCGGACATGCGGTCATACGTTTATCCAGCAAATTCAGGTTCTTCTTTTATAGCCGTTTGCTTTCTAAAGTTTCTCTCCACCCCAAGGAACAGGCTTCTCGAGAACGCTACCATGGCTAGCTCATCTATGACCCCGCCCGACATGAGTGCTCTGGCAGGGTTCAATCCCAATAACACGATTGGGGCAATGTTTCTTGGATGTGTATTTGCTGCACTGTAAGTCGAGACTATCACTTCGTGTCCATCCCTTCGCGCTAATCTTACCGCTTTCAGACTATATGGGGTCACCGTTCTGCAAATATACATCTACTACAAGAAGTATCCCAGGGATTATACCTTCCACAAAATTATCGTTCGTCCTCATCCCCTCATTTAGAGACTTAGCTTTATACTTACTCTATCTAGGTCGCTGGCCTTTGGTACGCCGCTCGTTCTGGCTACGTTGTATGTTTGCTCATCAGGATGTTAGGTTACTGGACAGTGTCCATCTCGCGTTTACGATAACGGCCACCTATCGTTATATCATACAACATTTTGGGGATCTTAGCGAGCTTCAGCTTCTCGTTTGGTACGTGCTTCTTGAAAACCTCCGGTCGTGAAAAAGCCAACTGACACGGGTCCACAGGCCGTTAAAGGTTCGTTTGTTCCGGCTATTGAATAACCAAGAAACTGAGGATAGAGGGGAAATCAGGTGCAGATTGCCTTTAACGTAAGTACGATCTTCGGCCTCCACACCCACTTGATCTCACCTTGAAACAGAGCGTCATAGTCATGGCGGTACAAGTGCTCTATGCAATCAGAGTATGGAAACGTACGCACCTCTAGTCGATGCTCGGATTTTCTTTGGTGCTGACACTCAGTCTGGGTAGTTGGACGGCACTACAATTGGTCGGTCCCAATCCTGGTGGTGGGTGTTTGATGAAAGGGACAAGGCGAAGCTTCTAACCGGTTCAATCTTTCCCTAGGCTGGTCTTGTGACAATTGGATGGGGTGGGTCCCGTTAATACTTCTTATCCTTCACTCGCTGACTGTGACCCTCCAGGCTGTGCAATCAGTACGCAAACATATTTATCTTTATTCCGCTAGAGACTTATACACCATGATCCTTCAAGTGTTGATCGTTAAAATGTAGGTCCAATCAAATTATCTACAGAAGTGGTGGCTGACGATTTCAACAGAGGGATGACGCCTACGTTCCTGCGGTTGGAACAGACGCCAGTAAGTGGGATACACCTATTTCACGGCGCCGGCTCATGGTTTCTTCGGAATGTTAGTGGGTGATATACGTTCCCCTGTCAATGTTGACCGCAATCGACATCGCAATCGCCTCCTCGATGTGTTTCTACCTCACCAAAAGTAAGACCACTTTTGACAGGTTTGTGTATCTTTGCCCTACCACGCGTATTAATGGGCCTGATAATTGCGTTAAAAGGACGAACAACATGATCTTCACTATAATGCGAATGACACTGGCCTCTGGCTGTATAACCAGGTATGATGGAGAAAGCGTCTGAGTATTGAACTTCACACTCACCGTCTCTGCAGTGCATGTTCTCTCACAGTCTTGATTACGGTGAGTCCAATTTCGAATGTCCCACCTTCAAGTACCAACTCAAATGTCTTACTAGTTCTCGACCATGAAGACAAATATGATCTTCATGGGTATCGAGTTCCTCCTCACCAAACGTGGGTACTCTTTCCCACTGCTGATCCATCGGTTTCTAACGCCTCTCAGTCTACGTGCTCAGCTACATATCCTTGCTGACCGCCCGTAATTCTCAAAACTATGCTTCCGAATCAACGGGTAACAGTGGCGTCAACCTTTCAAAAATTGTCAATATTCAGACTACTACAACAACCCATGTCGATGGCGAAGATGGTCCCCTTTCGGCCTCCGACAAGGTGTGAGATCTCATCGGACCGACTGAACTTTCATTGCTGACGTTTGGTTACACAGGCCTCGATACCACTTAGCCCAATCAAAGGCAACAACAGCTCCTCGAGACAAAATGGTGGCGTGAAATGGCACGATGACACGATTAGTCGTGATTCCAGCCATGCTGTTTGATTCGGTCCGAACTGTAGATTCACTTCCGTCTCGTCAAAAGAGATCACTCATTTTGGATGTAGCTTAGATACATGTCTAGATAGAGGATAGAGGAAACTAATACAAATTGTAAGGTACTTAGTGCAATGGAACTGCGAGATCTCACCCAATACAGGGAAATAGCCTGTGCAGGAGGGAGCTACTAGAATAGAAACGGGTCCTTGCGTCAGAAGAGGAGTCCTATAACCATTGCTGGCAAAGAAGTTACTTGTGGTGCTTGTGCCGGTCTCCAACCTGAATCGAGAAGGTATCCCTGGTCACCGTCGACCCAGGGTGCTGTCTCTTGCTCTCGAAGGGTGGATGGCTTTGCACTCCCTCGAAGATACATATGTTCCCCAACCAATCGATTCTCCTGTATTTCGCCTCACTTGTCCCCTCCTTTGATTTCCTCCTTTTTCCCGCCTTCATCACGTTCGTCATGTAAGTCTCGTTCATGACAATGAACCCCCATTCCGAATCTGTGATCGATTTTCGTAACATGTGATATAGTGTTTGCAAGAGGTCGCCGACTGTGATGTAGCTGTGGCAGCCCGGCAGGACTCTACAAGACCAAGGGGTTCCCGGAATAACGAGCTTTATCTCGGAGCTGGCGTGAGAGAGGACGAGGTCGCCCTGGTGCCGGCCCCAGATGCTGGGAGGAAGATCTGTGTTAGGGGGATATCGCATGTCCCACATCATGTCGGTTAGAATCCTATCTGCGGCCAGAACTGGATTGACGGCGGGGACAACTTTGGATACTAAGTGATGTGGTCAGCTTTTCAGAATTGGCAGAAGATCAGGTGGGAATGTACTTTCGAACTCGGCTTTGAAGTTGCAAGCCTTAGATTAGTTTGGTTACAATTAAATCGTCATGTGGGCTATACTCACGAGGAATCACAGGTTTCTCTGTTGTGATTTGTTAACTCTTGGGGAGGTTAGAGGATTCGAGTTACTCACCTCTCATCCAACCTGAGAAATCCCGAATAACTCAACATACGAATAATCCGAGCTTGACCTATGCTACTCACGAGGTGGAGGCTCAGCAAACTTGATATACGGTGAAGGTCCGATTGGGCACCCATGGGGATTTCCTCGAAGATGGTTATAGTGATTGTACCAGAACCAAGGTGGTGGGCGTTCATAATATGCCATTTTCTTCTGGGGATCGCGCCAAGCGCCCAATCGCTCAGATACGGCTTGAGATAAGTTGGGTCCGGAGTCACGTCGGGGTCTCTCATGTCATGGCGAAGAAGGCGCTTTTAAACATCAAGAAATCATACTCCGATCGAACAGGTGGGCGCAGAGCTCGGATGCGACAACATATGACCTATCTGGATGACTGCTCGAAAAGCGGAAAATGGATGAAAACGTGGTGGACGGAATTGGTAGGAGGTGATCTGCTGGGTTTAATGGACCGACAGTGCCTCAAATTATTGGATATTCCCCGGAGGCGCATCATTGGACCTACATATGATCCAAAGCATGAAGCAGTGTAAAGAAGTACAGAAGATGCTTGAGGGTCCGACTACACCATCGGGCGCCTATTAACCAGACGAGTTGGAGGGACGAAGTATAAAACCGGGTAAAATCCGTAGATTGGCGCACGAGCGTCGAGAATGACTCGGGCATGACATCCAAAATCATCTGAATTTCATTCTGCGTGCAAGTAGACAACAAAGCAACAAACACGCATGCAATACTGACGTTAGTCCCTTATGAGCATTGCGTGGATATCGGCATCAATACTGAGACTGGCTCTAGCTTCTGAGTGCTGAATGGAATGAAGACCATTTCTAACTCCTTAGAAAGACGGCCGCAGATGTAGTAGGGTAAGAACCAGACTGAGTCGAAGAGCGAGTCACGCCTGGGCGCCCATGCCGTCTTTATCACCGTCGATGACGGGATGAACGGAATCAGTTTCCAGCCCGAATTACGTAAACCCTTAATTGAGCTACCCAAGGTCACGCTGGGAACTTCGAAGCGACGGCATGGATGCTGACTTTGGGAATCGTTTGATTGGCGCTATCATAATTTTTTGCACTTATCGCGACATGCAAGATACGCGCAATTGTCGCAGCCCCCTCTTATCGGGGATTCCAGGAGGCAGTAATATGCAGTTCGAACATTGGAACCGCTTAATAATACGAAAAACAAGGAACGTGATTGGTTTACCAAGCGTTGTCCCGGACGCCGACGGCTAATATCGGCACACCTAGAAACCATCCCACAAAAATTCTAGATCGTTCTCCCCAGACCGCATCTGAACTTTATCCATAACCACTACCATGCCTTTCGGTATCCTTCGTGCTGCTACTTTGCGCCAGGCTGCTCGCGCTGGCGCGCGTAATGCCAGGGTTGGCTTCAGAGGTTCCTTCCGTTCTTACTCCTCGGAGGTGCCCCCTGCTGCCAAAAAATCCAACACTGGTCTCTTCGTCGGACTTGGTGCGGTCGCTGGTGTCGGCCTTGCCTACTACGTTTACGCCAACGAGAGTGACACTGTCAAGTCTGGCGTTCAGGCTGCCAAGGTCAAAGCCAACTTTGTGCCCACGAAAGAGGATTACCAGAAGGTACGTAAGCTCTACCCTGTTCGGTTCCACCATGGTGCTTATCTACCCCGAAGGTCTACAATGACATTACTGAGCTCCTCGACGCCGACAACTACGATGGTGTGTTCAGCTTTTCAGCCTGTCATTAATTTGCGCCTAATAATCACATTCAGATGGCTCCTATGGACCCGTCCTCGTCCGACTCGCTTGGCACGCCTCTGGAACATACGACAAGGACACTAAGACTGGTGGAAGGTATGAAGCCTCGCTTATTGACGTCTAGGACACCTTTTGACCATCATATTCAGCAACTATGCTACCATGCGTTTTGCTCCGGAGTCTGAGCACGGTGCCAACAAGGGTCTCCAGACTGTTCGGGGCTTGCTAGAGAAGGTCAAGGAAAAGCACCCTTGGATCTCCTACGGTGACCTGTGGACTCTCGGTGGTGTCGCTGCCATCCAGGTTAGTCGTCATACCCTTCTCCCCAACAGCCTAGACTCACGGTCTCGACTTTGTCCAGGAAATGGGTGGGCCCAAGATCCCTTGGAGGCCTGGACGAATTGACGGTTTCTCTATCAATGCTACCCCCGACGGTCGTCTTCCCGATGCTACTCAAGGTTCTGACCATGTTAGGGCTGTAAGTACTATTCTTCTTTATTATCTCATATTGCATATGCTTAATATTTACTTTAACTCAGATTTTCGGACGCATGGGGTATGTTCATTCAATTGCATCAATTTTAATAATTTTTTGTTAACATTCGATGTAGTTTCAACGACCAGGAGATGGTCGCTCTTATCGGTGCCCACGCTCTCGGACGCTGCCACCGTGACCGATCTGGCTTCGAGGGACCCTGGACATTCTCTCCTATTACCGTGACCAACGACTTCTACAAGCTCCTCTTCAGCGAAACCTGGAGGTGGAAGAAGTGGGACGGCCCCAAGCAGCTCGAGGACAAGGCTACTGGTTCCTTGATGATGTTGCCGTATGTATCTAGACTCGCGTTGCATATCTCTTCAGTACTGATTCGTTCATGTGCTCTCTAGTACTGACTATGTTCTCGTCACCGACAAGTCATTCAAGAAGTACGCCAAGGCCTACGCTCAGGATCAAGATGTCTGGTTTAAGGAGTAAGTCCCGTCGATTCTGGTGTTCCAGTCCATCCACTGATCGAGTGTATAGCTTCGCCGCTGCCACCGCCCGCCTCTTTGAGCTCGGTGTCCCTGAGCAACAGTGGGTTACTGCCGAACCATGGAGTCTGAAGACCGCCGATGAACAGGGGGATGAGAAGAAGAAGGACTAAACGCTGCCCTGGCTGCGTCACAAAAACAGAACCATCTTCCTGCTAGGACTTCTCGGCAGTGTTGTTGGTTCTGTTCCAAGTCTTCACCTTCTCAAAACCCAGCTTCCTCGTTAGATGCAAGATTCCTAGAAGGATTGACATGTAGAAATACTTACTTTATGGCTTTGCGAGTTCTATAGACTGATGTCTAGATTATGCCGTGGATGTTCTTATTAGTGATTAGTTTGTTGTGTTTCCACGCTGTGTGAGATTGAGCAGAGATCGAGGCGAACGTGCGTTCATCAGGTGGCTGTCAGCTTTAGAGCCTGCCCTGAACCAAAACGCGGTCACGCGAACTTTGATTGAATTGCTTGTGACGCGAACCCTCTGAGCCTGGAACGCGTCGGCAATTTCGCACCAGGAGTTTAGTGCGATTATTGGCTTACGACATGAGGCTGCCCTGCAAGCACTATATTGTGAAATGGAAGCGTGGCACCTGAAGGCCGAATTTGTCCCCAACCATGGTGCAAGCTCGAAGCAAAAACCGAGGCAAGGCAAATAATAGTGTCAAAGTCGAATCTCCCAGCGCTCTGGAGCTGTGTCAACCCTTGTCTCGACACTGCACTGATGTTAACCGACCTTAGGATGATAAATTGACTACGAAGACTCTGCAGCCCAAACACGAGGCAACTCCTGGAGGCGATCTCTGCCCATGCAAGCTGGAGGAGGAAGTCAAGCAAGAAGCCATTGACCGAAAGATAAATGTCGGGAGAGATTCTACTATGACGGAAGAAATCTCGACTGCTATGTCAACCACGACAGCAGATGTCAAACCTGATTCGTCAAACTGGACTGTATGTCCTTGCGGAGAGATATATCAACGCTCAGAACCTGGCGAGCCTGTCAAAAAGGATGAAGGCGATGGTCATATAGCGGCTCATAAAAACCTTGTACGCTTCTCTCTTCAGCAGTCCAAAACACGTTTCCTGATCTACTTCTATCAGATGATTGTCGACAGCGACTCGCAAGTTCATAACGCCTCGAAGCATGTAAATGCCCAGGTTATTGAGATCTTTGACTCGGACGACGAGTCCGAGCAGCTTGTGAGTCACTAAGTTGTTAATTAGGGTGTCCTTATCCTAATAGCATCGTAGCCAAAGTCCAGCTCCGATGAACGCCCTGCGAAACGACAAAGGCAAATTATGGACTTCATCCAACTTACAACCCCTCGATGGGTCAGGAGTGCCGTCAAGACAGAGCCAAGCGAAACGAGAATTATGGCAGAGCTAGTCGAGATTAAACCCAAGAAAGAGGCTAAGACCAGCCAACTGGAAGAGTTAGACGAGAAGATGAAGGCGCTCAAGAATGTAAGCTCGATTTCCTGAAACAGTGAGGGGCTTAGCAGACACATTTTCTGACAAAACACTTTCAATAGCCTAAAGTAAAGGTCAAAAAGGTTGGGACGATGCTCAGCCCAGATTCTGTTCGGGCTCGGTTGAACGTGATTGGCCTTGACCTATTCCCCATTGAACTCGATCGCTCTATCGTCGAGGAAACTGTGAGCAGACGCTTTATGTCAGACGTTTATGGGGGAAATATGCAGCGCACTTTCCCCAATATTGGCAAGAAACACTTCGCCCGACATGGCCTCGACGACTTCATGTATCTCACGTTGATGCATCACCCTCACGCACCCCAAGTCCCTGGTGCCCCTGGGCTCTATTGGGCACCAGGATATGACCCACAAGAAGACAACGAATGGCCTGCCGAACAGAGGTGCATTATTCGTATCACCGAGAATCCCGCTCAGTGGCAGTATCAATGCCAGTACAAGATGACTATCTCGGAACCACTGAGCACTGAAGAATGGGCTCGTCAGAAACCTGACGTGGGTAACTTTTCTCAGATTGGGATCTTGAGTCGGTTCTTACCAGGACTATTTTACAGTGCCGAGATGCCTGGATACAAAAGATCTACACTGAGCAGTGGGGACGCTCAACGCTTGCTCGGATTTGGTTGAGGAATCAACTTGGACTACAGCACTGTAATCAGCATCGAGGAGGTGGACCAAGCGTTCCTTATTGGAGAAGAGGTTAGCTGGATCACGTTTTCTAATCATACCTTGCCAGCTAATGGGTTCTTCAGAGTATCGGCGTTTACACGATGAAATGTGTGGGCTATGACAAGAAATTCCAGACGGACATCGCGAACACAAAGAAGACCTGGAAACCACCCCCGCCAAATCCGAAGGGAGAGCAGAAGTCACAGAAGAAGAACATGGGGAAGAAGCAGACTAAGAACCAAGCCGGCGTTGGAGGAACGGAAACAACTTCGAAGGATTCCAGTCCGTCTCGTTCAAACGCTGCTAAAGGCAAGAGGAAGCACCAAGAGATTGACGCAGATTCCGACACATCGGGAGGAGTCGAGTTCGACGAAGGAGATACAGGCGATGAAGCAGCGGAAGCTGTACTACAAGCTCGTCGTGGAACACGATCTCGTCGTCCCAAAAATGTTGGATGAAGCATTCGTGAACAACTGACTGGTTCTTATTTCCTTCAATGTGGTCTGGCGGTCTACTTACACTTGTAGAAGGGAAAGGTTGGCATTGAGGATATTGGAGGTACGGAGTACATTAGGGTGAGGTAGTTCCCTTATACGAGTACTAGTATGCGCAAGTTGTCTTTACTAGTTATTCAATCGCGACGGTCTAATCTGTTCTGGCCTTTGCATCGGCGACAATCCCTATCCCAGTGGCTAGAGACTAGAGTGGAGTTTCCAGCTGAAGCCAGCTGATAATGAAACGGAAGAGCTCCGAATGGAGTGAGCGGCGTTCCTCGGTTAATAATAAACGTAAATTAGTGCAGACAGGTCACGTTGAATCGTTGACCTACGCCACCAATGGCACCAGTGCTTCTTGTATTTCAACTACTAAATTGCCCGGTGCAATTGGCATCCACCAGTCGTTGGGCTTGCTAGACTACAGCTGGTTATTACCTTGTGCTCCAGACTCGCCGTCCGGATTCTGGAAGGACGAATCTCGCTAACAGTGGTTCTTCATGAAATCGGAAGACAACACAATCCAGACTAAAGTCAAAGAAGATTTGGCCTCAGGCTTGGGCCTCTGTACCTGCAAATCGGAAAACTCAGTAGACGAAGGCTTTCTTAAACACGAGGAGGACTCCAAGCCCAATCTCTTCTTATTAGCTGGCGTCAAGAAAGAAGAATATGATGAGCCAGTTTTCAAAACTGAGGCGGACGACGAGAGGCTGAGAGTGGCACTTTGCTGCTCACACTGCGGTTGCAAACTTGAAGACCCGGAATCGGTCAAAATCGAACCTGGAAAGAAAGAGGAAGAGGTACACAATCCAGTTGTGATCAGAATTTATCTCAATGCCGTTCTAGTCCATTACTATTATATCAACAGCTATTCCAGATGGTTGTACGAAGAAGAAGAGGAAGCGTGTCCTCATTACGGATTATGTTGAACTTCCCGCGCCACGATACTCAGGCAGGCAAAGAGACAAATCAAGAAGTCGATGCGAAGAAGAAACGAAGCACATAACCGGAGCCGAAAACATCGCGGTGAGTGAGGACGTTAATATGGAAGACGCGGGGGACGGCTCGAGTGAGGCAAGGAATGCTCTAGAGAGTATGAACAACGGGCCATGGGGGGAGAACGACAATGCAGAGCCAGCAGAACATGTCGAAGAGCAGCCTGAGGTACCACCAGCTATGCGCAATGTTGATGAAGACCTCTATACACAACGAAGGGGTGCCCAAGAGCTGGCGATGACTGAAATTCAGGTCCTCCGGCTACGGAAGTTGAAGAAGCTACGAAACGTATGCAAACATTTTATGCCCGGCTTTCTCTTATGATAGCCAGTAACTGATTAAATTTGCAGCCCAGAATCGGGACATCCGAGAGCATCACACTCAGCATTCAGTCACTACAAGATCACTTTCGGCCTATTCGAAACCTTGACACGCTTGCAATACCAGTGGAGAGTCATGTATCGAATCTGTTGTTGGATGACTTCTTTGTCACAAAACTCATGACACGTCAACGTTTTTTTCTTATGAAGATCTTCAAGATGAAACCGTTCCACCATCCATATGCCCCGATTATTCCTGGTACACCAGGCCTCTATTTTTTTGCTGGTGAGGAGCGTAAAGAGACCGAAGCGTGGTGTAAGAGGAGAAGACAGGTGCAGGTAATGATGCAAGGTCCTCATAACCGCTGGCAATACATGGGCCAGTATCTCTTTATACCCTCCAAGCCTTTGACCGCGGAGGAGTATAGGGCTGGATGTCCACAGGTGAGTAAACGTAACGCTCCGTTGATAATAGATTAGGTCCTTAACACTAGATTTATAATAGTGGCGCAAAGATTGGGCTAGATCTATCTGGTGGCTAGGGAGTCGAAAAGAACGAATGCTAGCGTACCTGAAGAAGGCCCTTAGTCGGGCGCCCACGGAGACAGAGATTTCGACGACGATGAAACACATAGCAGGGAATTATCAAGATCTCGTCACAATTGCCGACATCGAGAAAGCATTATGGGACGGTGACATAGTACGCTACTCCAAGTGGTTCTATCAACCTACCTGACTTTCTTAACCAGTCACTTGCTGTCTATCCTATGCGGTGCATCAGCTACGACGCTCAGTTTGCCCTCGATAATGTAAAGTACAACCGAGCAACCTGGTGAAGAAATTGAGTCGGAAGTCAAGGCCTAGGAGTGATACAGCCTGGCTTAGTACGAGGACAAATCAGCAGCCATAGTTGACCTTTGAGGCGAGATTAACACTGCGTTTTTATTCAAAAGTGTAAAGCATTCAGGTCCTCTGCCGGGGCGACCAGAAGTATCTTGTTTTATGGACATGGTCCCTAGCTAAAAGTCTGGTAGTCGAATGGTGATCAATGTTATCAGATCGCTTATAATTTACAGACGTCTCATCCAAGTCTATTTTGAGAACTCTCCGAAAATCAACAAATGAACGTTGATTTTTCCGGTACGTACAAGTTTGCCAGGATGGAGGCACGAAGAGGCAGAACCCGAACGGAGATTTTGCCGCTTCATCAACGACTGAGGTCCTTAAATGGGCGTACGCCACAATACAGATACCAGGCGCGGCGCGGCACGACTTTGGCTTGAACATCCGCCATGCATAAATGCCTAGCCATCCAAGAACTTCGATACCTCATAGCACGGGAGCTAGATCACTATCCCAGGACGCTAGTATCACTAGCATTAACCTGCAAGGCAATGACTGGTACGGGAGTAGAGACGTAAAAATTGATATTGACAAGCTCACGAACGAATGTAGACCCTTGCATGAATGCCCTTTGGTTGCACCAAATCTCTTTACTTAACTTAATCAAGACGATGCCCCAAGACTTGTGGAGTAAGGATCCAGATGGACAGGTTGACTATAAAGGAGGAAAAGATTTGGTATGGGCCTAGTACATAACGTCGTTTTTGACTTGTGCTGAGCGTCAGAGAACATAGCGGTTCCAACGAGCTCTTCGAGAATCGGATTGGTCAAGATACAGTTATTATTCAAAGAAGGTCCGACGGGTTGCTATAAATGGTCCCATTGGAGTTAATGTTGAAGCTTTGCTCGCATTATGTGCCTATCAACCCCAACAAGACCTCCTCCCCCATCTTCACGCCCTTCAAGTCTCGTTTCGTTCCTCAGAACGTGCCACGTTTGAGCCATACACAACTGCTCTCCTTGGGAATAACATCAAGGAGATAAACGTACACATTGAAGACGACGAACTTCATTGCGAGACATTTCTAGCAACGATTCCAAGGACGTGTCCGAACATCACTTCCCTGACAGTACAATCATCTGGAGGATATGAAGGATTCAAGCCACTAGGGCCCGTATCAGAACAAGTCATTATGCAACTTTTCGAGCTAGAATTCTTGCACGCGGAGCTACTCATCGTCTCCAAAGAGTTGATCAACCATCTCAAGGGCCTTTCCTCTCTCTATGATTTGCAGTATCTTGTGGTCAACCACGAAACTATGGCCGCCTACGATGACGTAACAAAACAAGACTTTGCAACTCTGACTACCTTACGACTTGCACCTTTTGCATGGGGAGCCACACTCCCCCGTTTTGCGTCGTTTTCATTCTCCCCTCGATACCCTGGAAATCGATCACCCCGGACGGAGGTTTGGACAGACTACAGCCCCGTTCTCTACCCTACGATCCGTCTTCGTTGAAGTTGGACGGTTTCAGAATCTTACCTCACTCACAATCACTGGATTTGCCGCAGACGACGATGTAGAGCCGGAAGAAGTCGAGAGGGCTTTTGCAACTCTCTTTGTCATACGAAACATGGAATCCTTATCCATTGCATCACCCCTTGTGTCAAGCTTGGGGGATGATTGGATTCAGAAGATTCCAGATGCTCTCCCCGCGATCGAAAATCTAGAGCTGACGAACCGAGAAGAGGACATCCGTCGATGACGCTGGAAGGGTTGATCCCTCTGGTCGAGCGATGTTGGTTCCTCCGAAACCTCGAGGTGACCGTGACCTGCCGTCCGTTCGATCTAAGACGGCTTCCACCGGCTGTATCCAGCAGCCTTCGGACCGTCGCGTTCGTTAGCAGTCCAGTACACGAGATACCGCGCCTTTTTGGCTGCATGACGACAATGTTCCCGTGCGCCGACTACATCCATTCGTCCTACGAAGGATGGCAAGATCAACCTGGGATACATTAGACAGCCATCTTGAGAGACATTTACGGCAAAGACAGCATCGATGACCGTGACCACAAATTAATGAATACATCTTGTTTTTCAATTATGAACGTCAAAATGCAGAGGGGAAAGTGAGGCATCAGACACACTCACAGCAGTCGGACTTGGGCAGAAGGAACTTCAGAAGGATCGATACTGAGGCCCCCGGCACCATACTACGAGCGATTACACATGCCAGTCCCCAGAGTCTACAATCATTTTGCGAGGGCCTCCACGATGCAGGCATCAAACATTTATCGTTACAGTAATAAGGCGTCAGTAAAGATCCTGGTCCAAGATTTCAACTTAGATTTTTTTGGTTATTGGTTATATTCACAACCGACTACGTTTTTCATCGGTGGTGTCTGGCTGGTCCCAAGGCTGGAGACTTCAAAACTTGAAGTTCATGTTCGACGCGACTCATTCTTCGATATATGTGAATTTGTATTGCTCAGACTGATTCACTGGCAGTACCTATACGACCAGAGAGCATTGGCATACTTACCTTCCATGAAGACTCCTTGTCGGGAACCCTGTCTACTCTTCAATTCGCTTGTTCCGAAGTCTGCGCTAGCCCAATGTAGTCAAGGTGGGCACAGCCAAGTTCGCCGACAGCCCTGGCCCACTGGTGTCTGAATCAACTTCTTCAACTTGTCACAATCTCGCCTGCCCCCTTGCCATCAACTCTGGACTCAGAAAGAGTTCGACATGGCTAAGACACGCAGTAAACGCCTCATGTCTCCTAAGGTCAAACACGGTGAGGCACCTGGTTTTCTTCTTGAGGAGGAGACTGACAGCTATTACGACAGACAACAGTAATGCAGTATGTACCACACATCTCGCCACTCATTTTCAGTGCTTAATCCAGGATAGACCGATAGCAAGCCGCCTCGTGCGTTGTTGGACAGCACCAACCGCCAAGTAAAGGGTGCCAGTGAGGATGCTCTTTGCCCCTGCAAGAAGGAGAGTAAGGAGAACCTACCGCTTAAAGACGAAGAAATGGAAGAAAAACCAAAGGCTGAAGTATTGGAAATTGGCCTTCCTCCAAGTCCTGAGGGGGACGAGGTGAAGAAGAAAGAAGAGGAGATCGAACCCAAATTCGAGCGTGCATGTTCCCTTTGTGGTGCTCATTCCCATGACGAGACTGGGGCCCAGAAATCGAACGTTGCAGATGATACACCTGTGGCTCGAGATGCCGGAAGTAAATCAGTACGCATCATCAGTTTCTCCCGCATCTTCTAACCAAGCTTCTCCTCACAGGAAAGTGAGTTGCACCAACGGGATGGCTCACCCTTGCAACCGCGGACAAAACGGCGAAGACTCATCATGGAGGCGGTTGAATTGCCAGCACCCAAATATAGCAAGGCCGCAACACAGATAATTCGATCCCCAGACCCCCAGACCCCAGATGATGTTGAGTTTCGGAAGAAGATGGAAAAGATGAAAAACGTATGTTCTATCGCTTTTCATCGGATTCATGGAGGCTTACCCGACAACAGCCAAAAGTTAAGAAGAAGGAGGGGATGTCTCTAGCGCTGGATTCGATCAAGGATCGCATATTGCCGATTGGACTGAACATACGCCCAACCGGGGTTGAGAGGAATGTCGCGGAGACATATGTCAATCGATACTTTACCTCTGCTATCTGGGGAGGTGGACCACAGGACACTTTCCCTCATCCCAGGAAGGAGCTCCTCGACATACATGGCATGGATGACTGGATGTGTATAACTCTTGACCACCACCCGAATGGGCCCGAGATTCCCGGCGCGCCAGGGCTCTATTTTGCTCCAGGCAAGGACGAAGACGATCCTCAACTGTTCAATGAACCTTTAAGGACGATGGTCCGCATTCGTCCCGGTCAATGGCAGTACCTTGGACAATATGAAATGGTACCCTCAAAATGGCTGACAAGGCAGGAGTGGAGATCTCAATCGGAAAAGGTTCAATGTTTTCTGCGCTGGCGATCTTTTTCACGTTAACCCTTTGTACAGTGTCGCAAAGCATGGGCTGCGGAAATCATGACAAAAGAGTGGGGGGTAGGGCTTAGAGCCCAGGTTTACCTCAAAAACGACTTGGCCGGAGTCCTACTCCCGCTGAGATTGATCGAGACCTCAAGGGCACTGACAACATAACCAACCCTTACGCTGATGTTGTCTCGCACAAGGATGTAAACGCCGCTTTGTGGAGGGGAGAGATAGTAAGTGTCCGAACGGAGGTCGAAGTCTAGCATATTGACTGCTTTGTAGCCTATTGGCGTTTATACCATGAAATGTGTCGGTTACGACAAGAAATTCGCCACAGATATGCACGAGAAGTTTCCTGGGTGGTACAACGAATGGAAAGAAAAGATTAGACGAAGGAAAGAGGATCGCGAGAGGAAAGCTCAGGCGACCGAAACGGGTAATACAAGCAGCTTTACAAGAACAGCAGTGGGTAGTAAGAAGCGCAAGAGAGACTTGGAGTCGGTGGAGGGATGGGAAGAGAGTGAAGAGGACGAGGACTATCCGTTCGATGATGGCTCTACTGATGACTTGGAAGACGATCCTGCCGAGCAGTATGAGTACAAGCATAGGCGAACGCGCAGTCGACCAATCACGTTATAAGCTTCGAGCAAAGTCGGTTCTGGTGCCTTGATAGAAGGAAGCGAGAATATTCAGCTTTTGGTAACTTTTATCTATTTGTTATCTTGTTTCGTACACATATAATACTATTGACGGAGTGCTACTAATGCCAAAGTCCAACTGGTGACTGATGGTGTAATGTCAATTATACAAGCCAGTCCGAAAAATCCGCTGAAAACCAATATGAAAACATGTAAAGTACAAAATGCAGCGAAAATATGCTCTAACCAGGGCATGAACGTGTGATTAATTCACGGAAGAATGGATAGACATCACAGAGGGTGCAACAGGGACAACGGTCCGTGACCTCTCTCTATGGTCACCTTCCTCCCGTCCTATGCCATGACCATGACCAACAGCATGATCATTCGTAGACAGGTGCTCCAGCGCAGTCGAGAGATCCGTCTCGCTCCTTGACGCCCTCTTAGCCAATTTGGCCAGCTTCGCTGCCTCCTCGTAGCTCGGGAGACCCTCCATACTCGACAAAGGAGGAACGCCACCAATGAACCCTCTCGACGCGACCTCATAGTCTGGCACCTCCGTGAAAGCTCGGTGCAATAATTCTGCACCAGTCCCGTCTTCCGGTACCCTCCTTACTGGGCTAGGTACGCGTCGAACTGGTCCGCCACCCGGCGCAGAAGCTATCGACTGAGAGGAAGACGTCCTCTCGAGGTCGGATAGAGTAGGTACAGCCGGCATTGAAGGTGTCCTGGATATCCAATTGTGAGGCGTGAACGTAGACAACGGCTTCATCGAGGTATTCATCAGACTAGGCAAGTCCCTCGAGGAAGAGTTCCCTCCATGGAGATACGTCTCCCTCGAAGAATGATGGCCTGGCCGGTGGTGAGTTGTATAGTGGGCGGCTTGGGGTAGTGCAGGAGGTACGAGGTCGACGTTGCGAATGCGTTCGGGGCTGTGAGCTCGGCTTCCTGGCCTGCTTCCTGCTCGACTCTGCATGCGGCTCGTCAACCTGCTGGCGGGGTGGCTTGAAGTCGGGCTAAAATGTGACAACGGACGATGGTGGGTATCGGAAGCTCCAGTGTGATGGGCCGAAGAGGAGGCGCTTTGATCAGGCGGAGGGGACCAAGACCTCAACCTCGGCGGTGATTCCCTAGACAGAGACAACAACAGCTCCGAATTGACCCAGTCAAGAGGTGTGGAGGAGTCTGAACCAGGTTGGTGTGGTAGGTGTCCAAGAAGATGCGCCTCAAGAGGCGTCGACCTGCCAGACCTCGACGGCGGCCAGAACTGCAAAGGAACTGGAGCAGAATGGGTCTCTCCAGCACCTGAATCTGGTGTCCTAGGCCACGTTGGGCTCACGCCCTGCGCGATCCACGGATTGGTCACCCTCATGGTTGACGCCTCCGGGAGATACATGTTCGCCACCCTATCCCTGACATGGGCTTGGTAACTCGGTAGCTGAACATCCTCCTCTTCGTCCTGAGGTACCTCGTTCAGCCCCAAGATGAGTCGTCTTGTCGGAGCGGAATAGAGTTTGCATTCGGCTAGAAGCCGGTAGTCGAGGAGGTGTATTGGGAGTGAACATCGGAGTTCTGAGGTATGTCCGTCTGGATTGAGGAGAAGGATACTCCAGCGGACGCGATGGGATATATGGATGGGCTCAAGGGTATGTGAAGGGGTAATAGTGAGAGGAACGTTGATGCTGAGGAACGTCACGAGGTCAGAGCTTTCGGGATCGTGTTCTAGTGAATCATTGCTTGGTGCGGATCCTTCACTCTGAGACGGCGCAGGCTGGGGTGGAAATTGTGGAAGTCGTGAGGGTCGGGTATTGGGTTGACTGATATCATCGATAACTCGTGAATTTCCTGTCGTTGTAGTAGGCGCTACGACGTTTGTCCGAGAATGTGTAGATGGGGGTCTCGACGGCGGCGCACTGCCAGAGGGCGTACCAGGAGTCCCCGGTGAGCCAGGAGCACTGTAGGAATGCAACGAAGATGGTCGGGATTCGACAATTTCGACAGCACGACCATTGACGATCTCATGTCTGCAAGAACCGACGATGCGAGTGGTCTCCTGTGCACCAGATCGTGCATAGACCTTCGTTTGTTCCTGTATCGATGTCTGCACGCTAAGAACGCAAACGCCTTTCATTAGAGGGGAGCACTTGACGAGTGCGGTGATCTTGTCGCCGGCTGCCCACGCCTTGTGAGGCAGGAGAATGGAGTACATGATCTTCTCGGGCCATGTGTTCTCAATTTCGAGCGTGTGCTGATACTCCATGGCTTCCGGTGCGAATGAACGGACGATGGAGACATCTTGAGACGCATGGAGGTTGTGATGGCCAAAGCTGAACCCAGCTCTGACGACATGTGCTCGTAGCTTGTAGGCAATAGTAGCACCACCGAAGACAGGGGAGGCGATGCTTGAGGGAAGAGACCCTCCTATTCTCAACTGGAAGGTAAAGATGTGTCGCCCGGCCTTTAAAGTATGGCTACGACCCTTTTCGCCTTCGAGAAACGACCAGTCGTGTTGGCAGATAACATACGTCAGAACTGGAGCAGCGTTCATGCCGCTATGGAACAAAATGACTCATCAGAATGTTGCTAACGCTCATAATCGACAAGGATGAAGTACCTTTCATTGGGAGGGATCGGAAGCGTTGCTTTTCCTTTGAAGTCGAGGGTGATTTCCTTTAGGGCTGTCGACTCGGTGAGGTAGACAGCGACATAGCCGGTTATTCGTGTTGGCTCGACATCGACGCCAACGCCCTTCAGATAGACGGTTTGGTGGTCTAGATGTATCTCAACGCGAGATTTAGGAGGTTTGACGCGACCCATATCTGTATGGTCGGTCTCTGAGGTGGACTGGGCATGCACAGGAGACGTTGAGTGAGGTTCAGGTGCATGATGATCTTCTATATGTGGCTGAGTGTCGACATGTGAAGACGTTCTTGAAAGAACAAAAGCCATGAAAGGCAATAACTGTTGAAAGCAGTAATAGCAGGTAGAACGACAAGAAAGAGTTGACTGGGATTTTCCTTTGCATTTCGATCTTGTTGAGCTCAAAAATGTATCATTCAGTCATTCCTCCCTCCTTCCCGTTCCGGCACCCGGTATTGCCGATCACTTGCCCGATCCGATCTGGATAACATATACACCGGTTCGGCCACTCTCGCGTCATTTCTGTCCAATCTTCGAGTTTTAGCCTTATCGTTGCCTTGTTTCACACAAACGTGGGCAAGAAGGAAAAAATGCAAAAAACGAGCCCATATGCTTCGCTCGCAATAATTTCCATGGCTCGCATCAGCTAAATCTCTCTACCAGACCCGCTCCGGCTATACGACCAGGGTAAAATTAGAAAAACATGCGCGGCAGGCGTGACCCACCCCCTTCGCCTGCTTACCACTAAGCAGTCATGGGTACATTTGCCTTTCTCATCTGCTTACTGACCAACACGGAAATCTTTGTCAAAAAGTGACATCCCCGAGGCACCCATCCCCTTTCGTGAGCCCCCTCCCAGAAATCACTCAAAATCGAAATCAGGGCGCAAATACTTCCATTTCTATCGATAATGTCGGCTTGGGAGTACCGCATGTTCAATTGTATCTGGTGGTGATGACTGGTAGTAATATATTTCTTTGATTATCTACCTCGCATGTTCCCCAAAGAAATGCAGTCTGTAAGATAAGGGTGCATTCAGCGCGACTAGTTGGAAGGACATCAGGTTTCATCTACTCTAATGGATCGAAAGCAACGAGGAGCACAACCCTCATGCAAAGTCGGGCCGGTCGAGTCTACTTTAACCCAGAGCTTCCGTACCAGAGGGTCAATGTATAACTTGCTTCCGTCCCGAAAATCCTTTCCCGAATGGTGCCAAGCAGCTTCCGTCTGATCCTTTTCCCGATTAGGCACGTCGCTCGCCATCGCGAGATGAGCCATGCCAGTCGCCCGAAACCTTCCGAGCATGCACCAAGTGTCAATACACCTCAACAAAGTGGACACATGCTCCCTGATACCGTCGTATTTTAGTCAATGCCCTTGGAGTTTGGGTTGGGAGTATCATTTCCTCTCAAAATCAAGAGGGAACGACCAATGTCCACAGAAAACTTTCAGGGTGTGGACAGTGTTGGCGCGATACGACGCAATTGAGCCAGTCCAATCCATCCGGACAGTATCTGGATTCAATCGATCGACACTCGTACACCGATTTTTTTCTCCCTGCCGCAATCAAATATCTATTATCTACCGCGGCATCTCTCGAAATCCTACTGCTTGACACGACTTGACATTTTACGATAGCTTCATAAAATTTCCCGAATATAATCCGGACCGATGTCTTTGCAAATCCCAAGGCTCCAGAAATGTATTTGGAAAATAGTTTATTATTATCGGAGTAGTGACTCGAGCGCCCTCGATCTGCACCGTGTCTGCGGTCGATATACCCATCTATTCAATCCTCCGCAATGAATTCACATCCGAGTCGGTAGCTTGTTGTAGCTTTTCACACACAGATATCTTGACTACCAAATATTTTACCAACACGCGCTGTGACAATTGTCTTTCGATGTACGTACATGGCACCTCGGTGTCTATTCTTGTCGATGAGTCCGACAAGGATAGAAATCAGGCATCGCTCACACTTCTTTAAATGCTCTTACTCCACATGCAGTAATTCCTTTCAAAAACAAACGAGTACAACCAACGCATAGATATGGTCATGTTCTAGGACAAAAAGCCTAGAAACTTTACGAGATCGAGAATAAGTTACATATCCGTCCGCGTATAGTACCCTCTCTTCATCTCCTGTTAACCAAGAAAACCCAAGGCAGCCACTTTATGCTTTATATAGAGCATCCAAGAAAGCAGTCGCGAGCTCGCTAACCATGGAAGGTCCCACCGCACTCGAATTTCCGAGACCTGTGATGAAGAAAGAGAGGAGGTCCGATCAGTCAAACATTCACATTCACAGCAATTGCCAAGTGAGGATGAGGTAACGGAGGCAACGAGGGCAATAGGGACGATGGAAGGAAGATAAACTTCTTCCGTAAGATGGATTTGGGGTGTAATGCAGAAGAAGGGAGGCATGGATGGAGGTAGGCAGATAAAACGATGTAGGCCCAAGCCAGCGGGTGAGAAATCCTCAACCCGGTTTGTACCTTGCAATACACTGGCAAAAGGAATAGAGTCCTGCCTAAGCCAACAAGGTCCGCCAGTACGTTATCATCCCATCTATCGCGTCTATCTGAGTCTATCTGGCGCCACCAGTAGTTCCACCACTGCCACAGCACTTTCGTGCCTCGAAACTTGGCAACACAGCAACGGAAGAAGACCGGATCGAGGACGTTGAGATGTCGAAGCACCGAGAAGATGGAGGCAAATGGAAGGAAAGAGATGACGGGGATGATAAGGAATACATACCGTAGAGAGATACCATGGTGCCTTTGCCGGATGGAGCTATTTTGGCTTCCTTGACTGATTCTTTGAGGTCCGCAATGAAAGTATCGACGTTCGGGACTGTGAGTCGCTGTAGATTATCTTGAGTTTAGGAAGGGGATTGAGGAGAGGAAATAAGAAGATACGCACCGTACAAGCGATATGCACAGCAGGTGGGTTAGCCAGAGCATTCAAATGCCATCCCCGAACGGCCATCAAGTCCCCAACTTCCAGAATATTCACAGCAGGGTGCTTAGACGCAAATGCGACAACAGACGCCGGAGGTGAGCCAAGAAGGTAGAGCTCTGGGACCGAGGAAGCGACACCAGCGGCAATCTTGCGTGCGCAGGTGACGATATCATGACAGTGGGAAATGTAGCCTCTGAACGGGTTCCTGTTAGTGTGTTTGCATCTAGAAATGGAAGACCCAACGCACTCGTCTCCGATATGTTGCATGACTGCCCATGTTCCTGCTATCAGCGCACCGGGCCGGGATCCTGAGAAACTTGGGCTGGCGTAGACACCGCCTGGAATGGATGTCAATTGGGTTCAGTTTGAGGGTATGAGCTAGAACAATCACCAGTCCAATGAGGGTTGACATAGTACTGATACCGACGTAGCTCGGCATCGCGGTACATAACCACGGAGGTACCCTAAACCAACATCCAAAGTTCGGTGAAATGGAAACCGTAACAGTGTGTATCTTCCATACCTTTGGCGCAAATCCATACTACAACCACATGTTAGCAATCTTTCGAAAGTTCCATAGCCAAAAACATTCTCTCACCTTGTGGGTATCACAGCTGATGCTCGTCACGCCCTTCACCCTGAAATCGAAAGGCTGCAGCTTGAATTTGCCATTTTCACCGCCAGACAGCCCAGCCTTCTCCAAGTAGGGAACGATGAAGCTGCCTAAACAACAGTCGACGTGGAGGCCAATATTGTGCTTGGATGCAATTGCCCCGAGAGCAACAATGTCGTCTTGGTTGCCATCTGGGAAGTTGACCGCTGAGCCAACGAGCTGTACTTGGAGATGAGAGAAGTGAAGAATTCATTTGCAGGGTGGCATACCATGATGGTGTTTGAGTTGCTAACGGACGGGGATGAACGGACATTCGGGGTCAAAGGAAGGAAATGGCTCACATGGCGCGTTTGAGACGTTTGAGGTCGACTTTGCGCGTGTAGGAGTCGACGGGGATTTCATGAAGCTTAATCTTGAGGTATTCGGAAGCCTTGTTGAACGCAGCATGAGCAGTGATAGGAATAATCCTGCAAGCAATGAGTATGGGTGCTCTACGTGTGCAGGTAACGACGTACAATTCGGGTTCTGTGATACCTTTGACTGCTCTTGCCCAGTCACGGTGAGTCTTCACGGCCATGATGATGGATTCAGTGCCTCCGGAGGTCATGACACCTGCGCCGGAAGGGTTGTTGTAGAGATTGAGCACCATGGCGACAATTTCGGCCTCCATTTTCCTGACCGCGGGGAACACATCTGGATGGAGAGGGTTTGAGACGCAGTAGCGCTGGTAGGCTGTCACGATGATTTTCTCGAGGTCTGCACCTCCATCTGGATATCGAGGAGAGATGCATCAGCATACATAGTTAAAGAAGCCGCGGGGAATAAGTTGCCTACGATAAACAGCACCAGAAAGCTTGCCGGCGTTGTAATCTGTGGTATTGCCCAGTTCAACATCCATGGTGTTCATCTGCTCGACAATCCATTCTAGTGGTTTCCCTTCTGATGGTAGTGACAGGTGGCGAACAACATCCGCGCCTTTGGGTACGAGCTTGTTCTCAATGTCGAGTTTGGCCTTGTTCATTTGTGCCTCTACGCTCTTTGCTGTTGAAGGCACCCGCAACACCATCCGGATGACCAGCTGTGCGGTATGACATTAAGAGAAGCTATACAGATGCATGATAGACACCTACCTGAGCAACATAGCGGTATAGTTCTTTAACTGTAGCGGCAATACCACGAGCACGAAGATGCCGCTTGGCCTTCATCGATTGGGTGAGGAAGACATAGACGAACAGGACAGTCTTGAGATGATCAAAGGTCCTAGAAACAGCCGGGTTTGAGACCAGAGCCTTCGCCTTCGCGCTGACATTGTTAAGAGTAGCCATTCTGCCCAAAGATAAGACCCTGAATGGCGTTGAAGGTAGGGGCAGCCGACGAAGGGTTCGGTCAACTCGCAGCGAATGTTGTTGACATATGATTCTTACGTGATTGCCGGTTTGCGTCCTTTGCGCCATTTGGATCTTTCCTCAGACACTCATCACCGTGAACAACATGAGAATGGTATTATCGTCTTATCGTTGCCAGTTTCGATCTCGAGGCTGAAGAAAACGCTACTTCAGCTCGCACAAGAGGAGGAGAACGACGATGCTGCCGAAGTTACATGGGGTATGTTGATGTCACGACCGTTCTGACTTGCGACTGACCGGAGATTTTTTGCAGAGGATCAGCAGCGAATTAATACCTTCTCAAAGCTCAACAACCGAATGAGGAGCCTGGAAGAGAAACTGCAGACATTACAGGTGCGAGTTGCTGGTTCATCTCCAAGGTATTGACTAACACCGCCTACCTTCCCTAGCAAGAGAAAGAGGCTCTCGAAGATCTCGCAACAGAGCTCGAGCTAGCGGATGAGGACCAACTAGTTCTGTACGTCTCTTCTCTCAACCTGACATCCTTGATTCTGAACGTTTTCTAGATATCGGGTTGGTGAAGCTTTCCTGCACCTGTCGCATGCAACTGCGATGAAGCGCCTCGAAAGCGATCAATCAGGCCTTGAACAACGCATGTCAAAACTATCATCCTCGTCATCGGATTGCGAGAGCCAAATGAAAGATCTGAAAGTGACGTTATACGCAAAATTCGGAAAAGCGATTAATCTCGATGACTGAGTACCATGTATCTAGACGTGTATACTTTCCGTGCTAATGGAAATGCTTCTGCAACCAACTGTTGCTAAAGGAATGAACTGAACGACGGGTTGAAATACGAGAACACATCACTCCGTCCCCATTTGTCCGCTCTCTTGATGCACCATTTGCAATCCTTCAGACGATAGTACTCCCCGTCGATGAATGCACTAAGCCTTTGCGCATTCCCGATTGGATCCTGCCGGAGGAAATGTGTAACGACATTCCGAAACTTTCGCCAATTGGAGCATTCCTCAATTCCTCCTTTGTGCAAGATTGGATTCGGCTCTTCAGTCTTTTCTTCCGCACGATCGCGCCAGCTATTCTGGTATTTTTCCTAAGGGCCTCGTCACTGGCTGCTTGGGAGACCGAAAGCTAACGATCCACGTACCCAGGCATAGCCGACTCGGCCTCGATCGAATCTAGAATACCGGATTTTGCTGGTGATCCCATCTCTTTCATGTTTGCTGCAATTTCCGATGGTCCACTTTGCGAGGGAATCTGCCTCGTTTAAAAGGCCATGTTGGGAGAAATACAACAATGCCATGGCGGGTTCATCGTGCATTCGAACCCTGAAAGGCATAGGTGAGCGTATTGTGACACAACACCCTCGTCATTTCCTATTACTGACTTGAAAGCTAGTCTGCAAGGCTGCTTGGCAGCGTAGAGGTGATACTTCTCCGACCCATTGGCCAGTTCCATGAGCACCGACATGTCTAATCTCCTATTGTCAAGTGCTGGCTGGTCGACATGATGCATGAACTGCAAAAACAGAGGCATTGATTCTGAACCAAAGTCTTTCATCTTCACAACCTCGAGTTCCTGATTCCCGGCTAAATTGGCTGGAGGAAAGCCTGCGGAGAAGCTCTCCAAGTTAGCACTATGGACACCAAATTGCTTGCCATCAGAGGATTCAAAGATCAAGTCGATCTCCAAGTGGCATTCGGAAACTGTGTTTTGCTGAAAATCAGCCTAAACGTGGCCATGGAAAGGACTTGGGTTCAGCTACCTGGGCAGGGTGGAGGGCTGGCCATAGGAGATGGTGGGGTGGGACAATCACGACGGCCTTTCGTTCTTACTAAGTTATAATTTATACCCCAAACGTCAAGAAGTACTCGATTCAGCGGGACGCCCACAGCCCAACAGCTTTACCTAATAATAGAATCAGACGACTGGATGGCTCCCCATGCCGATTAAGCGCCCGGGCGCTTCCACTGGACTCCCCACCCAAGTTGGAACCGTTACTTCGACCCGATCTCAGAGTCATTGCTCGAGGAACGGCTCAAAAGACTTGTGGAAGGATGAAAAGCTAGCGATGTCCTTCTTCCATTTACCTGCTCTTTTTAAGCACCATTTGCAACCCTCCAATTGATACTCTTCTTTTTCAATGAATGCAGCGAGACCTTTGGCATTCCGGATGGGATCTTCCTTCAGAAAAGCTGTAATAGCTTTTCTGAGTTTGAACCATTTGTTACAATTGCTGAGTACCCCTTTGTGTTGGAGTGGTCCTGGCTCTTCAATCTTGTCATCGACATAGTCTTGGAAACTTTTCTCGTATCGTTTCTTCATTAAGATTCACCGATCGGTGCCATAGACCCCACAGGGATTTAGGGAACCACATACCCAAGCTGTATAAACCCTTTCATCTCCATGGACTGGATGCCCGATTTTTTTGCCCATCTTTATTCTCTTCCATTTGTGACAGGTGTTCATAATCCAATTTGCGACGTAGTCTGCCTCGTTCACGTAGCCATGCTTCGCGAAATACATCAACGCCATTGCGGGATTTTCTTCCATTCGAGATCTGACGCTCTTTGCTTAATTAACGTCAGTCTAAGAAGGACTGGCACTCACTTCAGAACTAGCCTGCAAACCTGTCTCGCAGAATACACACAATACTTCTCCACACCGTTTCCAAGCTCTAAGAGCGAGAATATGTCCACTCCATCGTCGAGGGATGGTTGATCCGTGTGGTGCATAAATTGTAAGAACAAAGGCAACGATGTTGAACCAAAGTCCCTCAATTTCACGACCTCGAGGTCGTGACCCTGTACGAAGTTCGCGGGAGGAAAGCCCGCCGAGAAGTTCTCTAGGTTTGCACCATGAACACCAAACTGCTCGCCGTCCGAGGATTCAAAGATCAAGTCGACTTCGAGATGGCAGTCAGAAACTGCAGTGCTCAGCTATAAGTCTGCAGGTGGTCTCAAGTGCGAGCAACTTACCCGGGCAGGGTGGAGTGCTGGCCATATACGACGACGACTAGGCTAGAGGACCGCAACTCTTCCAAGAGATCCTCACCAGCCCCGCCTCATGACGACGCCCACAAATCCAACAGCTTTACCTAATAGTAGCATTTATAGCAATTCGGTCTCTCCAGGGAGTTTAAGCGTCAAAAGTCTGAAATACACCGTGCCTACAAATAGAATTACAGTCTGGGGAAGCTCCCAGGTTAGGTCATAAGCATACTGTACTATGGCGGCCTGTCATTATCCACATAGACCCCAACCTTCTCCCAAAACTCAAAGTGCCATCTCTTCTCCTTCAATGATATCCAAGAGACTCCCTTCCGGCTGTTTCTCTCGCTCAGAAACAAATTCCAGCAAGCTCTCGAACACCTCATTCCTTTGACTGAACCTTGCTGCTGTTAGGGGGGAATCTCCACGTCTGCGCACCAGCCCTTCCACCGGATCCTCTGAAGCTTTCAATGCATCCACTCTAACACTCCTGGGTCCACCGCCAAAATCTGACTGTGAATCTTCAATCGGCAATTGGCTAGTCCATTGGTCGGAAGCAGGTGATATGGGACTTCTCTCCTCAGAACCGTTATTACCTGGGAGGTCGGGTGAGGTAGGTATGGGTGAGGGTGGTGTGAGTAGGTGGGTGAGCAGCGACCGGAACAGCTCAGTCTCAAAGGGATCATTATGATCTACCACGGTCGATACTTCGTTTTGAAGGAAATCGAGGGCGTCAATCGGGGAGGTTTCTTCACACATCTCCCGGAACCTGACAAAAGGGTCAGATTGAGGTTACACCTGTAAAGCGTGCTGACTTACTGTTGCTGCCTAATCTTGAACTTGGCTCTACGAATAACATCCCCCGCGCCAGCTCTGAGAAGAATAAGAGACACCCTACAAATTAGTATTGGATGAAACACTAACCGAGTCAGTGACATCTGCCATAAGTCATCCAGCCTGTGCTCCTTGACACCATCTTCGTTATCCTGTTCTTCATCGCCATCATCTTCCATCCCGGCACGTTCCAGCTGACCCAAAGGACCAGCATTTCCGCCATGAAGGAGGATTGACTTTGTCTTCGAATTGTAGACTACCTGATGGGCGTATCTTGGGATTGGCTCAAATTCGTCATGGTCTGGATAGTCGGATGGCGACCTGAAATGACCAGGGGAAGGATGTGATATGATTTTGGTCCAGGTACCCGGAGACTTGGAGTAGTTATACAGCCAGCTCGGGGAGTCGGACGACAATGTCGTTGATGCACCTGTCTGTGCACTTCGCCTCAAACCACAGAATCTGAAGACTGGGGTCAACGCGATGAACAACGGACCAGTGATAGCTGAGACGTACACATAAATCTCCTGTGACTGGGGATCAATTACGGCCCGCTGAGCGAAAGAGCCATCTGGGCCACCAGAGAGCTCAAAATTTGACGTGACTTCGGTTGCGGTGTTCGTGGTAATATCATACGTATACATGTCGCACAGATACCTGTCCTCGCACGAACCAGCGAAGATGTACAGCATGCGATTCGAAGAGTCGAGAACCATAGAGTGGCCTGAACGGGGTGGTATGATCGTTTTTGATACAGATGCCTCTGAAGACCTAACAGACATGTTAGTGTAGCTCTGCCCGTAAGACATATGTCACTAACTGCAGTGATCTCCATTTGCTGAGGCGTATGTTGTAGCTATACAGTCCAGAATACTTCAGGCTGTTCCAGTCTCCATCAACAATACGGCCGCCAAAGACGTAGATTATTTGTGCGTCGCTGTCCATGACCATTTGGTGATCGAAGATCAAAGGCGGGCCGCCAGACGTCTATACACCATGCTTGAGAATGGAAATCTGTGGATGGATGCAATATAGCGTACCGCTGTATCAAATGACAAGAAATCCCATTTTCCTTTGTCAATACCTCTGGTATGGTACCGATAAAATTCGGAGCAGAATGTCGTTGGTGAAGGGGGATTGTTCCGTGGGTCATTAGGTGGAAGACCAGGCGACCTGGGATTCGTGCTCGGTTTGGCTGTATCGAAATCACTAAGCCTGCCTAGAACATAGATGCTCCCAGTCTTCGTGTCAAACACCATCTTGTGGCACGAGCGTGCTCCCGGAGCATTCTGTTCATCAGAGGTGCTGTGACTAAGGACACGCCATTTGTCCTCCTTGATGCTGTAGACCCAGAAGTCATCCAGACTCTTCTTTCCGTCCCATCCACCCAAAACATACATCATCTCGTTAACAGGATCAATGCACATAGCATGTCCACCTCTTGGTGAAGGGACGTCACCATCTGCATCTGTCCCATGCAGCTGTTTCCAGTTCGCGTACGGTTGTGAGCCACGCAGGTAGGAGTCGAAGAGACCGGCTTCAGAGATGGTGGGAATCAGTTCTTCTGCTCTGGCCCAGTCGCCTTGTAAAATGACGCTTTCGTGAAGTTGGGTGATAAGGGGGTGTTCCAGGTCCGCTTGAGAGCGGGAGAGGATCGATTCGAAGGGGGTCAGAAGTCGTCGTTGTCGTAGGTGTTTGAGGATGTGACGTAGAACAGCAGTTTCCCGATACTGGCTCGCGCAAACGAGGTTGTCAGTGCATGGTAGGAGCAGCAGCAGGGATTTGGAGAATTTACCTCGTCATATGAGGTGCGAACTTGTTCCACCAAGCTTCCATTAGAGATCCCGGATAATGCAACATGCCATATTGAGATGTGGAAGCTCTGGCCGTGGGCGCTGAGGTAGGTATGTCAGTTTGAGACTCAAAGGTGCGAGGGTGGCGCTTACGAAACAGGTACGAGCTTCACATATCTCGCAGGAAAGCAGACACCAGAGTTATTGGTGTATTTGACAGGAAAATGCTCATATGTAGAATCATTCTTCAAGGAAGCACGGAGAACTTCCGTCATATGTTCAGGAGTTGTGCCGACATAGATCTTAAACTCCTTCATGTTGCATGGGTGAGCTGTAGCAAGTGGTTAGCAGTCAGTCTGACTATTTCCCGGGAATAACCATACGTTTAAAGAACTGGTAGTAGATGAGCACCTTTTCCGGCCAGAATTGGATAGAATGTGCTTACTTTCCCGAAAGTGATGCTCTCTGTTTCGAGGATTCTTGTCAATAGACTGTCATCAATAGGACAGGATGCATCCAACGCAACTGAGTACAGAAAGCGTCTCGAGTTTCAGAACTATCCATTGCTTTACGTTTCCTGGAAAGCGCCACTCCATCTGCTTGACTGGTCCGTTGGTCTGTCAACTAGAATGTTTTCGGGGACATATCGGCCTGAATGTGCTGAAGATTGGGCGATGGTACAGTTCAGCGGAGTTGCTGGTTCCGCATTCAACTGAGCAACTAGAGACATATCCAAGATGGTATTTGACCAAGATTAACGACCGAATAGCGCGAGGCAATGCGATAAAGCTCGAGACTTAGACTCTCCCACAGTGTAATTACTGCCCGCCTTTGTTGGCGGTTGTTTGAGATCGCAGGTGATGGCCTCCGGTAATAACCGGTTAACCTTCTTCTCAACGTCCATCACGAACCCTGCAATGCAACCATCCTGCACTTGCATGGACACATGTGGTCCATTCTTATCGCCATATACGCTGTGCCTTGTCAAACGGTCCGAGTTAAACTGCTTCTTACATGCGAAGATAGTCCTCAATAGACTGAACTGGCCCAATAATACTATAGTCGGCAAATGGTCGGCGACCAGGACTCCACAACAGATGTTGCTGAGAGCTAAGTATAACACTATCAAGAAACGATACAGGCAAGGATTGCTTTGAGCTTTTTCAGATGGGCCCTCCCAAGGTAAACGCCCGCTCTTCACCCGCCTCCTTCCGGATCAGAGGTGTGCATTGTTCAATATGAAGCAATATCATGCCATATGCGTGCTACGGTGTCGCGATCTACGCTGCCTGTCTTTAATGATCGGAGAAAAAGTTAGAATTGGGCAGGAAATGGTGAAGAAGCACTTGTCGATCGACTCGCGTATCTTTTCTCAGCTTGATCACTCTATTCAATTGGGTCGCTTCTTCCTTCGTATCACAAGATACCTCTCTTGCCCGGGGAAGAACTATCCCGATCTATCGCGATTCTTTGACTTCTCCACATGCTTCACTATAAGGTCCTTCATCTTACGAGTATAAAGAGGATGGTTGGTCTGTGTTTACCACTCACAAGATCCTTGGGTCGTCATGAAGCGCTTCACATGGGTTCTGCTCACGGCTCTGCTGAGTGCTATCCACACTCAGGCAGAAGTCCCTCTTTCTAGCATCAAGCGAGTGACAACGCTCCCGACCGTCTCCAACAAGTTCATCGTTGAACTTGACAGTCTTTCAGATATCCCAAGCAAGCGGGACCTTTCAGTGAGTGGATAAACCTATGCCTCGAATGACAGCTTGACTGAATCACTTTCAGCCCCATTCCCACTTGTACGAATCACTGAAGAAGCGCGATGTCGGTTTTGAAGTAACGAAGGAATACAATGCTGCCGGTCTATTTGTCGGAGCTGCACTGACTCTTGCTGTGAGTCTCGATGTTCAGCCGGCTTGAATCATGTCTCTAATAACTTTCCCCAGGATGCTAAGGTGCACCTCGTTCAAAGGGTCTCGACGAAGACTTCACGCTTACCGATACTATTTACCTAGGACGTCACTGCGCTGCTGAATACTCCCGGAGTAAAAGCTATCCGGCCAGTCAAGAAGCTGGCGCGGCCTGCGTAAGTCCATTTTGAAGTAGCCATTCATACAAACACTCACACCTTCTCAGACCCGTCAAGAAGGTCGTAGTCAAGGATCGCAATGACCCTGCTGTACCACCAGACACCCAGTCCACACATATCCTCACAGTGCGTGTGAAATACTTTGATCCCTTGCACCCAACTTAATCCATACCACAGGGCGTAGATAAATTACATGCACAGGGCATCATCGGAAAGGGCATCAAGATTGGAATGTGGGTAGCACGTCTCCACGCAGCTTGCAGTACACTGAACATACACCGAACATGTCAACAGTATTGATACAGGTTTGCATCATTCAGCGATGGTTTCGTGTGAAACTTGCTCAAAGCCTTGTCAGGAATTGATTACACCCACCCTGCCCTTGGAAATGGCTTTGGACCTGGGCACAAAGTCATTGGAGGTTACGACTTCGTGGGCGACGATTATACTGGTGAGTTTGCTCTTCCTTCAACCGGACCAGATATTAAAAATACTTGCAGGCGACAACGACCCTGTCCCCGATCCTGATCCATTGGACCAATGCGAGGGTCACGGAACCCATGTTGCTGTATGTCTGTCTTCAGCATCCACAGTGACACTTGCTCACTGGACGACGAACATTAGGGTATTATCGGTGCCGATCCCGGAAATCCATTTGACATAAGTGGTGTCGCATATGGAGCCTCTATCTCTGCATACCGAGTTTTTGGTTGTGCAGGGCAAGTCACTGATGATGGCGAGACCTCTTCACTTCGTCCTAAGTTGGCTACTAACAATCCACCCTCTTAGTCATCGTCGAGGCGCTTCTTCGTGGGGTGAAGGATGGTCAAGATATCCTCACGTTGTCTCTTGGTGGAGCGGATGGATGGACAGAATCGTCCTCATCCGTGGTCGCAAGCAGAATCGCAGCTTCTGGGAAGATCGTTACGATTGCTGCAGGGAATGATGGTGCCTCAGGATCTTGGTACACATCAAGTCCAGGTAATGGCATCGACGTTATTTCCGTTGCAAGTGTCGATAAGTCAGTATTTCATCTATCCTGGTGAGCTATGCCTCTGACTTCTTCCATTTAGTACCGCCATCCCGCTCCAGAATGCAACCGTCGGAGGCGTTCAACATGCGCCTATCACATACTTCAGCACATTCCCATTCCCGATAACACAAACGTTGCCCATCTATGCTACCTCAAACTCTACCACTGTTGTCGACGATGCATGCAACCCCCTTCCGGACTCTGTTCCAGATCTCTCGCCTTACCTGGTCTTAGTCCGCCGTGGAACCTGTACCTTCGTAAGCTTCCTGTCTTTCATCATTAGTTCTCGTTATTCATATCTTTGCAGGTCCAGAAGTTAACAAACATTGTTGCGAAAGGTGCTAAGGTTGCTTTTATCTATGAGTGAGTTTCCAAGCGATATGTTTTCCACCCTAAATTTATGGTATCATAGTAATGGGAATGGATTTGCTGGCATTGAGGTTGGCGATTTCACTGCAACATTGATACAAGCCGCCGACGGAGAGTTTGTAAGTGTGATTCTTTTCCCACCGGGTCGGTTTGATTGACTATACACAAACTTAGTTGGCCTCACAATTCGCTGCTGGTGTCCCTGTCACTATCACCTTCCCCCAGACCGGAGCTTCAACGAACTTCCCAGATCCCAATGGCGGATTGGTATCATCGTTCACAAGGTAAAGTTGGGAGACTGTACTTAGGGTATAAAGAAGCTGACTAGCCCCAAAGTTACGGTCCCTCCAACGACTTCTACTTCAAGCCATCCGTGGCTGCACCTGGTGGCAACATTCTTTCGACTCTACCTGGGCCGCTCGGTGCATATGGTGTCGAATCCGGAACATCCATGGCCACGCCATTCGTCGCAGGCAGTGCAGCATTGATTCTATCTGTCAAGGGAAATAGCCCTGCGATAGCCAAATCAATCCGAAGTCTTTTCGAAAGTACTGCCAAGCAAGTTGCATCGTCAAAAACCGACGGGGACCCACTTCAAACCTTAACACAACAAGGCGCTGGCCTCATCAACGTCTTCGACGCGTTACAATCAACAACGGTCATTTCTCCTACCCAGTTGATCCTCAATGATACTGCTCATTTCCGTCCTCTGTAAGTATCTATCTCACTGTTCATTATGTTTCCGACCCTGTACGCTGATATCGACTGCAGCCAGACATTTACTGTCAAGAACACTGGGAAGACAGCAAAGACGTATCGCTTGAGTCATGTTGCTGCTGGAACGGCGGTAACAGTGACACCGGGCACTATATCCCCTGCAATTGGGCCTGTGCCGCTTTCCAGCGCAGCCGTTTCTGTGACCATCCTTCCGAAATCGTTCACTGTTCGTCCTGGGGGCAGCCAGACAGTGACTGCCGTCTTCAACCTTCCCTCTGGCGATGCATCGACATTCCCAGTATACTCAGGCTTTATCCAGCTCGCCGGTGCTTCTGCAAGCGATTCTTACCATGTCAGTTACCTTGGCTTGGGTGCGGCGCTGAAGAACAAGGCAGTTGTCGACAACACGGACACATTCTTCGGCATCCCCACCCCCGCTGTTCTCACCGCTACCGGTGATGTTCAGGCTGACCCCACCAACTACACATTTGTCGGTGGAGATTACCCATCACTGGTGTTCCGTCTCGTGTTTGGAACACCCACTTTAAGGATCGATGTTGTGGATCCCAATATCAAGCTTGTGGGTACCTTGAACTCCCGTCAAGAGAGGCATGGCAGCCCCATCTTCACATTCCCCAAGAAACACCCAGGCGGGTCCTTTGCCCAGGTGAAGGTCTTGGGCGCACTGAATGAGCAAAACTGGATCCCGAGGCACAACGAGGTATGTACTTTATTCACCAGCGCCGGCTGAAACTGAAACGAACTCCCTCAGGATCCGGACGCCAGTGGCTACAGCGTTCTCTCTCTTGAGGCCCCCACATTTGCCAACGGGACCACCATCCCTAATGGGTCCTACAGATTCCTTTTGCGGGCACTCAAAGTAACGGGCAATCCGGACAGAGAGGAGGACTATGAGAGTTGGCTGGGCCCGATTGTTGGAATCACGGCTTGATGATGTGGGTATTTTGCTGTGGGTATGGGATATCTTGGTGAATTATCTGTATTTATTATATTGCAAATGAACACACGAGTACACTTTTTGGAACAGTTGAGGTTTTGATAGAGACACATGATAACTAACGAGACAGCCGTACAACACACATTGCTACACAACTAAACATTGAGTGATAGATGCTAGAATGATGAGACAGAAAAGGAGAGATAGACGACAGCAATTGATATAAAACACAAAAGGAAGGAAAGGATGGCAAGACGAGTTTCGGAGCCAACACATTCTTGACATTCAGACCTTGAGAAGAAGAATTTATATACCAGATGATGACACTAAAACACAATGCAAGAGGGAAAAGTAAATAACAATCCAAACAAAAATATGTACAATGAAGTGTAAAAGTGATGAATAATTACGATGATGGTGGGCGACGGATGGATGCCATATGTACAAATGATTAGCCAAACGACTGAATCCAACGTCCACGAGACAGCGTATATACACCAATTGTGCTTGATGCAGAGCAATCAGGACGTTGCAGGTGGTCGAGGTGGTTTGACACGGAACTCGCTCATCATGCAAATGTGACTGCACAAAACCTGTCAGTAAATGCAACCCACGAACAAATATAACGAAAAACACTCACTCCGAAGGGAAGTGGGCGTTCGGGAACCCGACCACTTTATCCAGATACTTCGGATCCACACCCTCTAGCACCGCATTGCAAGCCAAATTCGCAGTCGAATACCAGATGTAATCGATGACACCTTTGTAACCAGGCGTGAAATTCGTCAACGGTGGCTCGCCAACACCCGGAGCAGCATACGCGCTCTTCAACCCCAGCTTGTGCCGCAGACCCTCCGAGGTATACCTTCCATACGTATGGCCCAGGAAATCTGGATGATCAGGCGGAAGTGTTCCGTTTGACACAAAGTTGTACAAGCCGGAACCCGGCACGGAGTTGAAGTCACCACAGATGATCGTTGGGATCCTCGTTCCGTCTGAGTATATTGGTGGAGGTCGTGTGAGGCCGCGGGGTTGGGATTGACCATTGACTTCTGTCGAATCTCCTCCTTCCTTCGCTGGCCCATCTTCTTTTGAAGCTCCGGCGCGTGTGTTGGCTGGCGAAGGCGGCGCAGGGGGAGGGTAGCGAGAGAAATCAGCTGCCATCTTGTCCACCTCATCCAGCAAAAGCGCTGCCTGAACTAACTTGACGTCGCAGAATTTGGGGTCCCAATGGATGTGCGCGTTTGCAAGAACGAAGCGCGTCCCGGTTTCTTTGTTTTCAAGCAGACACACGACGGCAATATGATCTTTGCCGAGGACACGATTAAACATATCGTCCGTCTTCTTGAAGTCTTGCCGCTGCATCGCGACCGCGCTGAACTCGATGAGATGTTGCTCTACGAGATTGTACCTGGGATTACAAGTCAATTAAAAGGAAAAGTTTGGACAGAAATGCGACTTACTTGGAGGACTTGTAGAAGATAGCACACCCGTCTACTTGTCTCCTTTCCGTCTCGTTCATTGTCTTGGCACGCGACTTGGGGTAGTAAACACCATCGTAATCGCGTTCTTTGAGGTTGGGGATGAGGTAATCCTCATAGTTCGCGGTATCAACCTCTTGCAAGCACATGAAATCCGTATTCCGCTGCACCAACTCCGTCAAAATCAAATCCCGACGGTACTCCCAGTTCAACGCCCACGACGGCGTGTAGCCGTATAACCTCTCCGTTGCATATTTTGCGCAGAGAATGTTGTAACATGACACTGTGACTGTTTCTGTGTATGGGTCGGCTCGCATTGTGTCCAGGTCGGCCGGTAGTACGAGAGAATTAATCCGGCGATCCGGAGGTGGTGTTGGCGGTGTTGACGTATCGCGTAGGTGGACAATGAGAGCTGGTGTTCCGTCCCGTTGTACAATTGCCTTGAGCTGCGGATCCAGTGGGTTGCCTTCTACCCCTAATGTCTGCAGCTGGTGGAGATTACCAAACTCGGCAGGAAGCGTGACGATATGATTATCGAAAAGGTATAGCTCTTTTAGTGACACGAGCATCCCGATTGACGGAGTTAGGTTCACAATGAGATTCCCTGATAAATCCAATACTTCCAGATGTCGGAGCTTTGCGATTTCCGGGGGAACATATTGCAGACCGTTATGGTTTAGGTAGAGGTTTATGAGAAACGTGAAGGAAAATAGGCCCGACTTTGATGGTAGGTTCTTGATACCGACTCCACCCATGTCTAGGGAATTCCAGGTATTCTCTGGGGGTTTAATTGAGGTTGGCCGGGGTGCTTCAGCTACTGGCGCGACGGTTGAGGATGGGTGGTTCATTGCGGCGGAGGTTGCTGGAGATGATTCCGATGCGTCGGAGGAGTCTGATTCTTTACCGGAGCCATTTGTCTCTGGGAGAGGGTGTTTGACGAGATTTGGGTTTGTGATGGGGATTGCGGATTTTGCGACCGTTCGTGAAGCCATTGCACTTGCGCGCGCTCGGTGATGAGTAGCGCGTGAGGAGCGAATCATCTGAATAGATGAAACGAAGAGATTAACGTGCTGAAAGGATACTTAACCTAGCCGACGCACTTCACATTTCAAAAGCTGCTGTTGCCAATGAGGAGATATTATTTGACTGCCAACGCTTGCTGGCGACCCTTGAGAGAACGACTGCTGTTGATGTGAATGACCGTTTGGAGGTGAAGGATAGTGAGATAAAGAGTTATGGTGCTGGTGCTGGTGCAATGGCATTCCGGGATGAGGATGGTGAGGATGATGTTGCATTGGATTCATCGTTCCATTCGTGTACATAGCATAGCCCGGCGACGGCTGTGGTGGCCCCGCCGTGTGTTGCGAACCCGGTGGCCCTAGTTGTGGAATATGGGGCCTTGGCCACGCAGACTGGTCTTGATGATTGGCCAATTTAATGGCTGGCGATTGCTGCGGGTAATACATCGCATCAACGGTACCAGATGCTTTGAGCCGCCGGGGGCTATTGAGGAAACAAGGACAAGATGGAATCGAATGTCTCGACGTTGTGATGGACGATGAGCTCGTACTCAGTGATGACCGCGACGACGTTGACTCCAACAAGCACAATGGCGGCGTTCGTATGTGAGAATTGATTACTAATAGCCTTTGCACGTGATATATCCGGTATCCGACACCACTTTCGGTCTGCAAATCCGAGCTCATTGTTGTTGTCGATCTTATTTTCACGTTTGACTCTGAGTAAAAGACTACAAAAGCGGCCAAGTGAGGCGGTTTCATGAAACTTTGCGGCCGTTTACCGTTGTTATCAGTGGACATATTTGTGGATCGTTTGCGGTGATATTATCGTACCATATAATGATCAGCGATTTGATAGTCCTCAGTTTCTCATTTGTACCACCATGTCTGCCCTCTTCCAAGCAACTGCTTCTGCTCCGGTTAACATTGCCTGCATAAAGTTAGTCACTGACACCGATGCTGATGACTATTGAACTGACGACGAGCTAGATACTGGGGCAAACGCGACACGAAGCTCATCTTGCCCACCAACTCGTCTCTGTCTGTTACTCTTGATCAGGATCACCTGAGATCTACCACCACTTCACGAGCGGACCCATCGTTCACCAAGGACAGGCTCTGGCTGAATGGCAAGGAAGAGGAGATCAAGGAAGGCGGCCGTATGTCCACATGTATCGCTGAAATGAAGCGTCTCCGAAAACAAACGGTCGAAGACAAGAACGCCGACGAGCCCAAGGTATGTCTTCCCATCTGTACCAACATCATATACTAAATCTCGTCCAGCTCTCAACTTTGTTCGTGCACATCGCGTCTTACAACAACTTCCCGACGGCCGCTGGTCTGGCTTCATCCGCATCCGGATTCGCCGCACTCGTAGCTTCCCTTGCACAGCTCTACAAACTCCCCGTCTCCCCATCCACCCTCTCCCTCATCGCAAGGCAAGGCTCAGGCTCCGCATGTCGATCTCTCTACGGAGGCTTCGTCGCCTGGGAGCAAGGCACCTCTCCCACTGGCGAGGACTCGCTTGCGATCGAAGTCGCGCCCCAATCTCATTGGCCGGAAATGCATGCACTTATCTGCGTAGTCAACGATGCCAAGAAGGGCACCTCATCCACCAGCGGTATGCAACGCACCGTCGAGACCTCCGCCCTCCTCCAACACCGCATCAAGCACATCGTTCCCCAACGTATGAAGGACATCTCGAAAGCCATCCTCGAGAAGGATTTCGACACCTTCGCAGCTATCACCATGGCCGACTCTAACCAGTTCCACGCCGTCGCGCTCGACACCGAGCCTCCGATCTTCTACATGAACGATGTCAGCCGAGCTATCATCGCGCTTATCGTCGAGTACAATCGTGTCAGCGTGGAAGCCGGAAAAGGACGCAAGGCAGCGTATACCTACGATGCTGGACCAAATGCCGTCATCTACACTCTCAAGGAGAACGTGAAAGAGATCGTCGAGCTCGTTCTCAAGTACTTCCCTCAGAAGGAAGGCTCGTTCAAGGACGTCGAGGGCCTCTTCCCTGGTGTTGATATCGCACAAGTTGGCGGATCCGTTGTCGCGGGCTTTAACGAGGCCGTGGCGAAGCAGTTTGAGGTTGGCGCTGTTAAGGGATTGATCCACACCAAGGTTGGTGATGGACCGAGGGCTTTGGGTGCTGAGGAGTCGTTGTTGGGTGTGGATGGTCTGCCCAAGACGGTCGCCTAGAGGATGGTGATACCCAACGAGCGGAAAGGAAGTAGCAATTATATTGGATGCCGTAATCTCTCTTGCATATCTCATTGGATTTCATAGAAGGAATATAATCTAACCGATCTCTGATTATGATTTCAATCAGGCGACAGGCCTATCTTCCCCGTCAATTGTGATCTCGAAGACGTCGAGCATCTTTCTGGATACGCTGCGGATAGCTCCCGATATTGCTCCGTTTCCTTTTGTGACCAGCTTCACACCTGTTCGAGATCTCACGAAGTGTACACTCGCCAACGGTCTCCGCGGCTAGTATTCAATTAACTTCGAAGAAAACCCTTGGCACGGTGATGTCGAGGCGCACAGCATCTCATTGATACCGGTGACTTCATACCGTCCTACGCTCGGTTTCTTGACAGCTCGAGCAACATGTGTGGATATGTTGTAGAAGATAAAAGGCAGCCCTTATGCTTGCAGATAGGGCAGGTCCCTCGAGACTTCAGTTCCTTCGATGTTCTGTCGAGCTTCTTCTCTCTTCCTGTCTTTGCTGTTCCTCTCACCGACGACGGCTTTGGGCCAGATATTCAATTCATCTGCTAAAACTGGTCTCGCATGGCCAAATAGGAATTCATTGAGCATCGACCAGTTTGCGATTACCGGGAGAGTAGGCTGGTTGGTTCTCTATCGTATTCAACTCGCAAACTCGGGCTCAACCGGATTCATTCATCTCCTTGCTTTTTGTTTTGATTTAGGTACTACACTTGGAGTCCCGACCCAGTCACCACAGATATGGAATATGTCCCAATGCTCTGGGGGTCAAAGTCCGTTGCTGAGTTCTCCAGGACTATCAACAAGACGATACGGAATTATAACGTCAAATCCGTCTTGGCTATGAACGAGTTCGTTCGATCTCATATATATTCAGTCCGCTCCTTGTCAGCTCACCTGTGGTTTATCAAATCCGTGTAGGCCTCAACAAGACGACCAAGCGAACATTTCTCCAGCTGATGCCGTGAACCTGTGGATACAGTATATCGAACCCTTGAAAGCCCAGGGCATCAGGTTAGGAAGTCCCGCTCCGTCAAACGCAGCTTCAGGGCAGAAATGGCTGCAGGATTTCTTCACCTTATGCGCCGGACAATGTTCAGTTGACTTCATCGCTTTGCGTAAGTCTCCCCCAGCTTCATAAATATTCTACTTCCCACTGAACTAAGTTTCTTGTAGACTTCTACGGCGTCGACGCTGATGCATTCATCAAATATGTCAAAGGCTTCCACGATGCGTTCCAGAAGCCCCTATGGGTTACAGAGTTTGCTTGTCAGAATTATTATAACACCTCATTGCAGTGCAGCTACGATGATGTTGTGACATTCATGAACAAATCCCAGGCGTTCTTGGAAGGCGCCTCTTATGTGGAGAGGTATTCGTGGTTTGGTGCCGCGACGGATTTGCATGGGGTTAATCAGGTAGGAAATTCCTTCAAGTTTGCAATATTCCGAAGAGAAATTCTGATACGTTCTCCAGGACAATGCCCTTTTGGATACTCATGGACGCCTGAACGACCTTGGCAAGAAATATATCAACTGTTCAGAACCTTGTCCCGTCCCAGAATATTTTATTCCACATAAGACTCCAAAGGGGGATGAGGATAACGGAGTTTCTGCCTTGTCAGCACTCTCGACACTGTACCTACTTCTGCTCGCAGCCATGATACCTCTAGTAGTTTCCGTCGCTTCTTCGGCCTAGTCGCTGGTAGACTAGCGGGCATTGATACAACCCTGAAAGAACATTGACCGGCGATCATCGTTGTTCAGCATTGCCGTAACTCGCGAAATGAATTGTCTCGGGCTTTTCAATGAAGAGGAATGGGTCTGCCGAGCAACAGCCAGCGTGTCCACTAACCTCGAGAACGCTGGCATTTTGGGGGGCAGTATGACGAACACCAGTAATCAAGATGCGCCAGGCTCCGTCAAAAGCATGTGAGTTTCTGGGATCATGTCTTATTTCAAGCTCTGCTTATGCATGGACTCGGATAGCGCCACTTTATTGGTGAAGCTGCAGGGTATGGGCAGACACGCACATCTCGTGGCGAAGACTCACCGAAATGAATAATAGATGAAGTCTCGGAATTAGCTGGAAGAGAAGCAAATCGTGTTACCAACCTCGAAAGTGACTTAGAAGCCTACAAGCTCTTGTGCGCGGAGTTGAGGCAAGAACGGGATCGTCTTCGGAGTATGCACGGCGAGACGGTTCAAATTCAAATTCAAGACCAGGAGGAGGGGGAAGTGAAGCCTATACCAGAAATAACGAAGACGCCGGTGTGTATTCTTCTCATATCGAACTACTATCTCATTCAATGAAAATCTAGACAGATAACAATCGTGTCGTTGCGGTATTTGACGGCAATGGAACAATATTCCATCAAGAGAATATCCTGAAAGGGAGAAAAGGAGGCAGAGAAGCAGCGGAAATTCTCCGCAAGAAGATCCTGGAGTTCTTGGAACAGGCTTATGGCTCAATGGACTACAAGCTATGGATCAGAATATTCATTAACAAGTGGGGTATGTTGGATGCATACGAGCAGGATGGAAGTTCCACTGTGACCGGGTCATCGCTAGAGGTGGCTTTCAACAACTTCATCTACGGCTTCAATGGGTCGTCGGAATGCGTCCTGATGCTTGACGTAGGCGAGAGTAGGGACGCCGCTATTACCAGAGTTCGAGGTAGCTGGTGTTTGGCCCGCAATGAACAATGCTGACGAAGATGCCTTAGCCAATATTGAGGAAGAAATGAGGATTCCACAGACGACAAAAATCATTTTTGGAGGTATTTGCACCCGCATCCTTTGCAAATTTGTAGGTCCAGTCGTTGACGCATTCCTTCAGGCTGCATAAACGCGACAGTCAAGGACCTCTTGAAGTCGTACATCGCGGCCGGGCAGGGCGAGAAACTCATAATGTTCTCCACGCATCCCAACGTGACGAAGGAGATTGACTCCCGTGCATACCTGACGTCCTGGAACTCTTCTCACAGGTCCGACTGGGTTCTGCTGATGAACGCTCGACAGACGACATTGCAGGCGACGAGGACGGCCCACGGCCAATGACTGGTGACCGCCGATTAGAGCGAAGATATGCGCGCTACCTTGACCCCGTGAGCAATAAATGGATTATCATTTTCTCCTTACTCACCTCACAACGTTGAACAGCATCCAGAGCGATGTAGGTTTCCGGCTGCAGTGGGGGGTCAAATTTCTGACAAATTATTGATAGTACGACATGAGCCGTGCCCACAGCTCCACCTTACAGACAAATGCACTCGGAAGAATTGCAAGTATGCCCACGACATCAAGTTGTCGTTGCAGTCGCTCCGTGACATGCGAGATGCTTTTAGTGATATCCCCTGCAGATCTGTACAGAAAGGTACGTTGGTATCCAGTGATCTTCATAAGGCCGAGCCTACACTACCATTAGAAGTCCCCTGCAAGTGGGGAAAGGCATGTTACTATGCTCATTCGTGCCGGCGTGGAATGTCATGTGGATTTGTGAGGACAGGAGATTGCTGGTTTGGGGGAGGTACGTTCAACGGGGCAAGATGGAAAAGCCGATCTAACTGTTCTATAGGAAAGCGACACAAGGCCTCGCCCGATGACGATTCACAGTCACCAGTATATGTGTTCCGAAAGTATCAGAAGTAGGTGCCTAAGGCGCCATAGCATTTCATGCAGAGAGCTGTTGAAGAGGAGGGCAGTCTAGATGCTTTTAATATAATCCCGTTAGAGCATAGCTACCTATTATCCAAGGGTGTTTCAGAGAATGTCTTCATTGTGGGTAGGTGTGCATAGGTACAGCGCATGGGCCCTGGGCAGGAACGCGGGTTCCGTGGTCACGTCTTTATTACGACGCAACCAAGCCCATCCTAGATAATCACCGTGCTGTGAGCGGTAAAAACGCCGACCATTTTACCTTGCACAAAGACAGAGATAATCGAGCTCAGGGAAAGAGAGTGGGAAAAAGAACTTGAAGCGTAGTGGTTCCTTCAAGCCAGAGGTAATGGTCTGATGCGGGTGACCAAGCCAATGACAGGAGGGAGTCGCTCTATTTGTACCTAGATTTCTGCACACTGGGTATATATCTCCAGGGTGGCCTGAGATGGGCCTCACCCCATGACGTGCCACCAGGCGCTCACCGCACCTAGTAACAGCCAAGATAGGTTCCACCCCTCGACTCAAGCGCATCAAAGTAGCAGCTGTTCAGCAATGGTCGGCTAGTAAGTTTAAGGCAACCACGCAAAAGCCACAGGCATGAGATCTCCGTTCTCTGGAGTGGCAGATCTCGTAGACGGTACTTGACTATGCGGTCTTTGGTGACTTTTGCGTGGTACACGGTGGAAGACTGTTAAGCGCCCAGCGTGACATCAAAGAAATGTGACCTTCACAGCATTGCCTAATGTCACAGAGATAAAGTTGAAGATCCCTCAAGGCGACCACGCGCTCTTTTAGTACGGAGTCCATCCCATTGGCTAGAAGAACCAGCGAAGACGTGTGCTTCTGGATCTATGAAAGGTTATGTCAACGGAGGGCACTTCTGATCATGATGCGGCTGCAAAGATGTACGTGAACCCTGATGGCCCCCGAGATTCACCAGTTGAACAGCTTTTGACGCTGGTTGTTTAACAGTGATTTACTTCTGAACGAGTTACGAGGTAATGTCTCGACGGCAGTTGAATAAGCTTCAGTTTACTCATTGACTGCCAAGTTGAAATATCGAATCTCAGTGGAAAAGAAAATTCGCATGCTAGTCGAGTCCAAAGTTTGGAAGATGATTTAAACGCCTATAAGAGCCTCTGTAGTGACCTCAGGGCTGAAAAAGACAAATATAGGAATCTGTACTCCATCTCAGAGAAAGAGAAAGGAGACTTGGAGAATTCAATCAAGGTATTCGTGTTCTTGCTTTCGAGTCACTTGTCTGAGTGCCTCCTCCCCAGGGACATCGAATTGTCGCCCTCCTCGATGGAGATGGCGTCATTTTCTCACAACAATACATCCTCGGAGGACGCTACGGCGGCCAAGAGGCTGCTCAGACTCTGTCGAATGAGATCATACAATACCTCAAAGCGAATTATGGAGCGCAACCCTACCAACTCTGGGTCAAGATTTTTCTCAACAAGCGTGGCTTGGTCGAGGCTTATAAGCGCTTCGGCAATGTGAACGAGGGCCTTATTGAGACGAAATTTGAAGAATTTATGTCTGGATTCAATCAAGCTGCGGAGCGATTCTCGGTAGTTGATGTTGGAGCAATCAAGGAGGCTGCGGACGCAAAAATAAAAGGTTCCTTGCTTTCAGCTACTCCTTACCGCCGTCAGCATTCTAATCAGTTTTGCCATTAGCTCACCTTGAAGATGACCTCAAAATCCCGCAGACGGAGAAAGTCATATTTGGAGGTCAGCCAGTCAATCTGCCGTCTATTTCGTGCACTGCTCATTATGTTCCAGGCTGTCATGACACAGGCTATATTAACTCCCTCAGGTCGCACATCACCTCTGGGTTCGGGGAAAAGCTCATCCTCCTGCCCGGTTACAACGAAGTGGCGTTTGGGATCGCCGACCTCGGCCTTCCCACCATGCCACCTCTCTCAAACCTATTCCTCTCACACAAACTCGGAAGTCCCTCTGGTTACTCGAATGGAGGGGCCTTCAATCCACCCCAGTCACCTCGCAAAAATCGAGGAAATAGTATTCAGACCGGAAATATGAATACATTCGCATCAAGGAGTATATCTCCTGTATCGCAGCTGGGGACGCCAGCGGCGAATTTCGCATCTTTGGATGGAGCCCCGTCAAGCAGTAAGAATGGGAATGCTCATAATACTGGGGAGCTACGGCCTCTTGACCCCAAGCTGGTTTGTTCCCGCTACATCAAATCTTTTACTACCGCTGATGTTCCTTTTTCGATCTTAGTCTTTGTTCAAACGTGCGTCTGTCCCTTTATGCACCTACTACTCGACGCTAACCAGACTATGCAGAGAATCCACCACCTTGTACCCGCTACTACGTCTCTGGGAAGTGCAAATATGGCGTAACATGCATTTACGCACACTATTATAGCCTGGATCCAAGCCAACTGGCTGAGATCAGGAAGAAAGCCAAGATCAACCCCTGTGATTCCATTATTAAGAGTGAGTATCGTGCCGAACTTAGGAGTCGGATACTGATATACCTTGCCTACGCTAGAGTACCCCTGCTCCAAGGGCGACGCTTGTCCCTTTGGACACTATTGCCCACAAGGTGCGAAGTGCTTCTATCTCAAGAAGGGAAATTGTAAGTTTGGAGGAGGTCAGTGTTTCGTTCTTCTATCTCAAGCCTGCTGTGGTTCTGACTTCTCGTCTCCCAGCTCCTGGCCATAGGTTAGCCGAAGCCCAAGCAGAAGCTCCCCAAGCGAATGCCACCTGAACACATAGATGAGAGAATGTTGTGGCACGAAATGTATTGACTACGAATTTGAAGGATATATCCGAGAAATATACAAAGGGGTATATACTATTGGTATCTGTAAAGCATGTAAAGTGTTATAACGTACAACGAAGTTCTTGTTGGTATCACACGATCCAAGTGGCACGCAAAAGAAATTTAGAATAGGTACAATATCACTACGATATAAGAAGCCAGGGCTATCCAATTGGCAGCCGTGCCCGAGAGCATATTGAGAGCACTGTTCTTAACTGTGGGTAGCCCGCTGTTCGGCGGTTCTGGGACGGCAGCAGGATTTGGTGCTGAAGCGCCAATGTACTGGGAGCCCAAGGGGGTGATCATTCCGTTGGAGTCCACAAGTGCATTGTACTAGATGGTACGATATAGTCAGAATTTTTGTTCCCAACATTCATCAGAAAAGAGAAATACATACCGGATTCACACCCTGCAGGTCTTTCATGGCACCATACCAGCTATACCTCTCCACGAAGGGCGAATTATCCATATAGGTCTGCGTCGTATTGAGGAAATTGACGACATCCGAATAGCTGCACCGCTTATTCATATCGGCAAAGTTCTGGCAATCCCATTCAGTGACCCAGAGAGGTCGTTGGAATGTGTTGTGGAAGTCTTCGACGTAGGCAATGAACTCCGTGGCATTTATGCCGTACCAATCTACGGTGTGGGTTAGCTAAGTTCGAAGGAGATCTGAAATGGTGGGTAGGATGATGCTTACGGAAAGCAATGAAGTCAACGTTACATCCACCTGCACATGCCCCGAAGAAATCTTGTAGCCAGGTCTTGCCATTGGGTGCGCTAGAGGGCGCGGGGCTTCCCACTCGTATGCCTTGTGAACGGAGTGGCTCCAGCCACGTTTTCCAGAGAATTGCTCCGTCCTGAGGAGATAGATTTGACTGACCAGTTTGTTGAGGTCTGTGTTTTCAGGTTGAGCAGAGTGAAGGGGTAGTCCATTCCATGGGCTTACTCGTTCATTGCGAGCACATTCTTGACTTTGTGCTTGGAGATCGTATCGTTGATGGTGGTCCACTGGTCGATAGTCTTGGAACCCCAAAACTGAGGAACAAATTCTAGATCGGTATCTACAGGCCAGGTGGACCAGGTATAGTACCTGTATGAAGCCCAGATATTTAGCTATGAGCGACTAACCACGAATAGCCCGCACTCACCATGATATTTTCCCAGTGCTTCTGAACTGCGTGATATCCACGGTTGGGCCATTAGGCCATGCAAGTCCAGCCTTTGAGGTGGTATTCTGTATCTGCCTGGTGCTTAGGCGTGACACACCCAGCACGGTACTCGAGAATAGCAGAACTAAAGCGAGTGGGACTCGGAGAGGACAAAACATCGTTGGTTATTGTACGAGAGGGTATTTGGGCCTCCATCCGGCAGAACCCAGGCTTTTATCGTCGATTGGAGAAATCGTCATCTGCGATGAGCGTTGCCCAGCAAAACATGAGCTTTGGAGCTGTCCTGACATGACGAGGCTGTGGGGTTGGCTCTCTTAGGCGCCCAGTGAACTTATGCTCCGTATGGAAATTCCCCCAATATTGCAGTAAGGAGGCCTCTCCAAGTCGTAACGATAGTTGAACCGTGCAAGGGTGTTGTTACAAGAAATATATTTGAAGCTTACTGTATGCAAGGTGGTGGATGAGAAGAGCACGCAAGCCGATCAAACGCGGACAAATTCTGCGGCGCAAACTGCCACCAACAAAATCATGTTGGCTGCCCGTACCCCGACCTTCCGCTCGTCGTCCTCGTCTGTTCGCTGTATACCAATACCAAGACGCAGAGTTCTGCTACCTCAAAGCCATGTCATATCTAGACTGTACTCCGAGAACAGCAAACCTCCAGCTCGGAGCTCTGACGCTTCCCTGACGGAAAGACCAAAAGTTTCTGCAAATCTGGATAAAGCCCTTTCCATCCCACCCAGGGTCAAAGGCTGGCCCACACCCTGGCTAAACCAAAGTTCCTTCGAAAACTACATGCAACCTCTGTATGACCGTGGTTGGGGAATACGCTTCATGCCACGGCTAAACAAGGAGCCCCGGACGCTTGGCCTGAGCGCTGGGTATAGGTTGAAGGGCTGGAACCAGACCATGAAGTTTCTCACCGAGTTGAATACGCTTTGCAGGAGGGAAAAGGTCAGTGTCCAAGCCCAGCAGATCCTCGGGATTCGAAACTAAAGAAACGCATTTGTATACAGCACCACCCCGTCTCGTTCTCAATATACAACAACCCAACCCATGCAGATATCAAGCTTATGGTACAAACCCACTCCGCTGTGCGTCCAGCAGGCTTCGTACGGGATGCTGAAGATACCGCAGAAAGAGAAGCCCTCGAACTACCTGGCCCAACCCTCCGTGACGTCCGCCTTGCCGTTCTCATCCACAACCTATGGGAAGAGGAGGCGACTGCCCCAACCACCGACCAGCCTAACTTATCTCACGTCGAATGGATGAAAATGCTACAAAAGCTCATGGGTGATCCGTTGGACCCCAACCCAAAAGCCAGCTCCTCAGAAGCAGATAAGGTGGAAATGGCTTTCAATCCGAACTCTACCCGAGGAGGACTTTGGACGCCTGTTTCCATGCAACCTTCTTGGAGTCAGCTGGCGTGCGAGATGGCGAGGTGTAACGATAAACCTATCAGTACTGCCTACAACTGGGCAATTGGGAAGGTGGACATTTCTGAGGATGCCAGTCGCGAGGATGGGAAAGATACGAAGAAGGGGAGGAAGAGGAGGAATTATTTTATAAGAACGACCAAGGCCAAGAAGGGAGGTACTCTCTGAAATTGAGACATGTACCTATTGCGGTCCCGGGGAAGAGAACAGTGGACTTGTTCGCATCTTACTATTCTATTCTAGACAGATCAATAACGATAAAGTGATATTTTTACCAGTCCCAGTTCTTGGGGGACGTCGAGTACAGATTGCCCACTATGCGCGTCCACGCAACAACTCCTTGACCGAAGTCAAATACGCTTGGCAGTCATCTGGTATTGAAAGGTCGACGACAGAAAGGTCCTGACCCATATGAATCTCGCTAGTGGTGCCAGAGAGTGGCGTAACACCTTCCAGCTGTGCTATTTTGAAAAGAGCCTGGGCTGGCGTGCATTGCGAAGCTTGGGCAATGGCAAGTAACGCAGGGTTTTTGAGGAGTGTAGGAGAGCCGGAGAGTGTCCAGAATGACCTACAGAGCGAGCAATTAGCAAGGGGTCGACTTCTTGGAGGTTAAGGACCTACTGGTACAAGATTTCGTTCTCCCGACAGTACTGGACCACCTCCCTGTCCCATGCGTTCCCCTCGAACCACCTATTCTGCACAACCTGTACCTTCCTCTCTTTCCCAAGGGCATGCAGTAGGCCTACATCGTATGTGTTGCTGATACCGATCATCTTCACTTTCCCAGCATCTTGGAGCTTAATGAGCTCACGCCAAGCTTCGAGAGTAAGTTCAATGGACTTGAGTGGTGAATGGAGAATGTAGCTATCAAGGTAGGTGGTGCTCAGGTTCGACAGGGATTTTTGGAAAGAGGTCTGGACTTGAATAGGGATGGGGTCGGAGGCTTTGTATGGGAGAGGCTTGGAGGTGTCCTGGCCACCGATTGGCGTATACCTTGAGCAGAGAGGTCAGCATAGCTCAGAATAGAGGAGTAGAATGATATGTACTTTGTCTGTATCCAGAGGTCTTCGCGCTTTATGCCATGGTTTGAGTCAAGCTCCAGGAGAGCTTTGCCAACAAGGTCCTCACTTCACGGCGGTTGCTTGGTTGTGCTCACTCATAGAGTGGAGCTACTTACCGGTAATGCTTTGGTTGACACGCTATTCGAGGCTTGTCAGGAAAATTACGTACTTCTGGGTGAATTCCATTGCTCACCTGTATCAATCGCTCGAAAGCCGTGCTGTACGGCCTGTACTACAAGGCCCGTAGTCCGCTCCTGTTTCCTAAGCAAGCCAAGTTAGTGATGCTCTCTTACCATAACAATACAGCGCTTCACCAGGCAGTGCCATAGATGATTCTCGCAGCAATCTTTGCGCCCGACATCGCTTTAAAAGGCCAAGTTACGGGGTGTGGCGTCAAGAGGAACAATGATCTAAGCGGGACCAGATTGGGTATCTTATCCCCACGTGGCCCTGGAACGCCTCAAGGCTTTGAACCGAACGTTGAATCGATTTGGAGTGCGACCACCAGACTTTGCACTGATCTTTCACTTTAACGACCACCAACGATGCAGGCCCTTCAGGTATGAACCAGGAAAGTTCTTGAAAAGTTGTAGACTAACCTCAGGGACAGTCTCATTTCTTCAATGTTCGCGACATGCTCAGTCCAGTACGCCACTCAGTTGAATTTCACCTGACTGTAGATCGGTAGCTGATAGGCGTTACTAGGTGTTGAAGGAGAGTAGATTCAAGGAGGAAGGTCGTATCACGCCTGGTAAGCTCATTGAGACGCACATTAACGCGTATTATCGTTCTAACTGCGGCAACAGAGGAGTTCGTTGCTGCAGGCGACTTTCTGGTGTACAAGTTCCCCGTGTGGAAATGGTTTGGGCCGTCCTCGTGTTAATGTGACTTGTTAAAGCTAATATACGACATAAACAGGGAAGCTGGAGATGCAACCAAGACTAGAGACTTCCTGCCCAAAGATAAGCAGTACCTAGTAACACGCGGCGTGCCCTGCCTGCGTCGTGCCACTTCTCTCGCTTACACCGATGCCGACGAGGATGCAGAACGTCTGCTCTCATTCGCTGACTCCTCCACCCCCAACGCTTCTGGTGAAGATGAGTGGGTCGAAACTCATGCTGGGAGGAAGGCCACCCAGGATTCTGCTGCCAATGCGGGCACTATTGCTGACATCCCTGATTTGGATGGAGACCAAGACGAGGTGACAGCTAAGATGGGTAATGTATCCATTGGAGGGACAACACCAGGAGAGATACCTGATATGGATGATATCCCTGATATGGAGGATGAGATTGAGGAAGAGGAGGACACCGCTGCCGCCGCTCCCAAGCCTTCAAAGGTTGTTGACGCTAGGTAGGCATATCTTGCGCGTGCTTTTGCCATACATGGTGCTCATATACCTAAATTAGCGAGATCGAACCGGCGAAGGGCAACCTTCTGCAGGTACGAACGTACGATGTGATGATCACATACGACAAATATTACCAGACACCCCGCTCTTGGCTCATTGGTTACGACGAGGTTAGCCTACCTAACACACTTCGCCTTTTCCCCACCTCCTAACATTCTTCTGTATTCCAGAATGGTAAACCCTTGACCCCAGCCCAAATATTCCAAGACATCTCCGCGGACCATGCTCAAAAGACTGTCACAATCGAACCCTTCATCCATAGCACATCCCTGCAAGCCGCCTCTGTGCACCCCTGCAAACACTCTAATGTTATGAAGAAAGTCATCGACAGGATGAACGCCTCCATCATCGAAGCTCAACTAGCCAGACGCAAGGCTGCCGGCCAATCTATCCCCTCCAAGGACTCGAAGAAGAGGTGGTTCAGCAGGAAGGTCAGCGGACCTGCGTCGGCTTCAAAAGACGTTGGGGACGATGATGAGGTTGAGGGCATGAGGGTTGATTTCTACTTGGTCGTGTTCTTGAAGTTTATCGCCTCGATTGTGCCAACTATCGAGGTGGATTCGACAACGGCGTTCTGAGTTCTTCCACTGGGGACTAACGAGGTGTCCATATCATAATGGTCGGAGGGTTCACGGAGCTGATGAGGCTCGTTCTATGGTGTTATAGTGTTTTGTACTTCATACCTGTATTGCTCAATGTACACAATATACTCTTATTACTGAAAGTTCGTTGTCAAAAATCTACGTGCAACCTATCGGTCGGTTCTATTGACTATGAATACAGAGATCGGCGTCACAAAAATCCAGCAAATGTAAAAACTGATGAGTCGACCCAGGCTCGAACTGAGGACCTTCTGTGTGTTAGACAGATGCGATAACCAACTACGCCATCGACCCAATTAAAACATCAAGTACCTAGGCAAATACAAAGTCATCAGCATTTGGGCCTCCAAAAGCTTCGTGCATTTGTGACAAGTTTTCTTGCAAAGTTCTCCTAAGGATTAGTCCGACTAAAATTCTTACATCCTACACTACATTACGGATTCATAACTGTGACGAATTTCGATCTCTCGATAAGCACCAGTCCATTAATTAGGCCCTGAAGGACATCCCTCCATCATCCTTGAGTCACACTCAAGGCGGTCTTGTGGCGTTGAATGCGAGTGCTCCGAGTGTGGACGGAGGCACATTAATGCGAGTCGCAAACGATCGTCGGATGGCGGATATGTGGCACTGCGAATCTGGGGTGCGTCGCAAGCCATATCGGAAACTCATGTGGGGTCTTGTATGTTTTATGTTTCGTCCCTGGACATAGTGCGGGGAAATTGGGTCGAACATAAGAGGGTGAAGGATCTGTATGTTGATCATCGAGGCGCAAGGAAGGAAAGAAGCAGGACGAGCATTGACATGCCAAGAGCTAGATGGATCTGCGCCGTCGTTCACCTGAGGCCCCCACATCGCATCCGGAGCCTTGACATAGGGGACGCCTCAGAACCTCTTCATGACTGTCTGCCAAAATCCATTCTTAAAATCATGTGAATCGACACCGCTGAAACCTATAATGATGCTCCCGAAGCGTGTCTTCATCTGGGCGAAGTTGACTGGGGATTTGTCTCTGACCAAATGGTCCCCCAGCATCACTATGGCTTCAGAATCAGCTTCGTGGATAATCTTCATTGCCTTCTTGAAGTTGGGGAGGAATTTGAGGCTTCCCCAATGTGATTTGACGTGGAACATCCCACTGTAGTTAAGGGGCAAGAGAAGGAGAATGTCGCCTACGCAAAGAATTAGCCAAGAATCAAACCAATGTCCTTGGTGTTCCATACCTCGGACAGAGAAGACTTCCAAGCCCATTGCAGGACTCTCAGGCGCTGGGGTCAGCTAAAGGGGAGATAATCGTAAATGCGACATACAACCTTGAGACGGTCCGAAATCACGTACCAGCTGAACAGTAATGTTGCCTGACCAAGAAGCCACGAGGACATCAACTTTTTGACCTTCTCTTCTGGTCTTTCCAGTCGTTGACAGGGACAACGAAACCTCTCCATGTTTGGTGCGAAAGGAGGCTTGGGGATATGCTTTTTTCTTTGATTGAAACCCTTTCGTATCGTCAAACCCAACGGCAGATGCTCTGGGGTCAATATGGTAGGTTCCTTAACAATACAGTTTAGCGAGAGGCACTCGGATGTTCGACGGAGTGCCGCGTTTAATTTTGCGTACCTGTGATAGGAATAGAACCCTTCTGCATGAAATGTAGGGGTATCAATGTCAGAGAACTTCCGGTTGCGTGCCATTGGCCTAACCCAGCTTGTGAGCTTGAACCTGGCAATGTTGGGGAAGTTTGTATTGAGGACCCGGTAGGTGACTCCACTACCAGCTTGAGATCAGGTGTCGACCCTGTAGCTCTAAGTCCTCCGATTCGATGAGGCGGCGGGGGAAGCAACCGATGCCTGTCATATTCTATTGAGTCTTGGCTGGCTGGGACGCTGAAAGCTCGAGAAGGCGTCGCGTGAGGATCACGTCGACTAAAGGGAGGTAATTCCTCAAGCTGGTCTGGATCAATTTTCGCGTCAATAATCATCGTGTAAGTTGTTCCTTGCCTCTGAGAGAGATGACTCGATGTTACTTCGGCTTGCTTTCTTCAAAGAACGCAGGAAGAAAAGTCATTTCACCATGCTGCGCGTCGTGTGAATCGTCGTTCTGGGAGAGATATAGTACAGCCCTGAGCATAGCCGCCGCATTGTCGGCGCTTGTTGTATCCCGGCTTGGGCAAATCATTTAAGTTCTATCACTGCGTGTATCAAAGAGGCTGTTCATCGTCTCTACTTCTTATAAACCAACGATCATGAAGATGCCAATAATGAACAAGCAACGCAGGTCTGGATCCTATCACGAGGACGAAATTGAATGGTAATCTACTAGATGACGCTTGAACCTGTGCGCCTCATGTAGCTTTTATCAATCCCACCGCAGCTTCTGTCCCAGCAATCCTCTCCAGGCGGAACCAATCGTACTTGGAGTACAGGATTCGGCAGGTCAAGTCCGAAACATCGACATCATCGTCAAGGAAGGGGTAAGACAACAGTTCAGTGAAGAACTGCGGATGATCAGGGGGCCATAGAAGATGAGGTTACGGATACCACGAAGCTTGTACCTTCGCACAGGAATAACAGTCAACCGCAGCTCAGACGGAGGCAAAATGAGATGACATACCGTTTGTAGAAATGGAAGCGTTCACTTATCAGAAGGAATTGCTTCTGACCGAGGAAGAATGCCTGTCGGGCACGGGAAATCTCTTGGTTGGAAGAGTATCTGAAAGCAGATTAGCAATTATAGGAGATGTTAGCTAGTAAGACGTACTCAGAAAGCACGGTAAACGAGACACCAGCATGTTTGCGGAAGTAGTTGTGGACCCGAATGAAGTCAAACGAGGACGGCACAAAGACAACAGTGTTCGCACTCTGAACTGCGGATTTCAGAACGGCAGGCAGTAGCTGTGTCGTAAAGTGATTAAACCGCTTATCAGCTTCGTCTTGTGGGCTCGCGCAATCGGAATGAACGAAGTTCTAGGAATCAGACTTGTTGAGTATTGACACATAAACCGCACGAAGTGGGTTCACAAACCTGTTCAAGGCCTTCGGGTATACTGACCGGAGAATAATGCCTCTGGGTTCTTATCTTGCCCGCAACATTTTGCAAAGAAGCATTGAAGAGTGCTCGGGTTTCTGATGTTTCGTATGCAGACAACAGTATCGATTGGCGCAGAAATGCGGCGCTGGGTGCCGGTGTTAGCCATTTCGCCCGGTAGAGCAAAAGCACGTCAGAAACTCACTGCCCATCGAGATACCAGGGTTTTATCCGTGAAAAATCGGTGTCGTGGGATTCCTTTGGCAGCTTGTTCAGATGCGACAGAACGAACTGGGGGTGGAGGGTGAGTCAATAATCGGACAGGTAGGTGCTTATGAACGGCTTACCTTTACGTGTTCCCAGTTTTGCATAGTCAAGGCGTCCATTTGATCAACAACGAGTATCTCGATAGACGAAAGATAATCGGCATTTCTGATAAAATGCTGTAAGAACCGGGATAGAAAACGAGCAGAGTAGGAATATTTACTTGTCTTTCTCGATCGCCCGTCTTAGACCGAGAGGACTTGCCATGATTATATCGCATCCGTAAAACTCGGTGAACATTTTCACGCTTTTCCGGGTGAGTTTTATCCCACTCTGAAGTTATCGTCAACATTGCCTTTGAAAATGTCAACATGGTCCGGTGGGTATGTTCCGGGTTCCGCTTCTACGAGTTTGTCTACTGCATCGGGAGGTAGGCCGTACTCGGACAAAAAGCGTGATCGGTTTTCAACCTGGAATGCGGGAGATGGTGTATGCGATGTGAGCGCATTAAACCAGCTGAGCGCAAAAGAGCGGAAGGGAAGGAGCAACAGGACCGAGGGGCGAGTAAACCCTTGATCTTGGACATCTTCTGGAGGTTCGGCATTCGGATTTGCTTTCGCGGCATGTGCTAGGCGCTCATTATTCTTCAGTACGCGCCGTCGTTTCCTATTGGCTTGTAGGTGAGCAGGGTGAATAGGATATGCGTGAAGGAAACGGACTTGGTGACATGGTTAATGCTATGCAGAGCGATTGCTTCTCGGGTACTCCGTTTTGTCTCCAGTGGGACCGAGGTCATGTACAGGTCCTTTCGAGACGACAGACATGACAAGAGGTCGTTTTGTATTTCATTTTGTTCTATTGGTGTAATTAGTCCTGAGGTTCGGTCATCGGTCATTAGAGGCTAACAGACCTGTCGATTGCTTAGCCTGTCGAGCGGTAAATGGCGTCTTTAGTCGTTCAAGAATCTAGATTCCGATGTCAATGAGAAAATGAAGACGAGGGTTTTGATTTATGCTTACGTCGATTGGCGGCATATCTTCGGTCGGGGATTGGTTGGTCTCTCCTGGGGTGGAGATCACAGCTGCACCTAGTTTCCCAATTGACTGAGTCTTATTGGTCCATTTCTTGGATTCCACTGACTCCCTTGCCTCCGATGTCAGGGCAGGTGGCTTTACGCCAAAATGGAGTTCATAGAGATCTGAGGCTAAGAAAGCAGCTTTAGCACGAGCGTTTGAAGTTTACTGTTGTTTGATTGTACGCACCTTCTGGCCCGTCATCATCCGCATTAACAGCCTCTTCTGCCTCCTCTTTTTCTTCGGCCACTTCTGCCTCTATGCTGACCGATTTTTCTTTTTCAGTGGGCCCAGAAACCTGAGGCTCGGCTATGGTCACAGACTTGCGTTTGTTGAGCTTTTCAGCGGGTACAAACGTATCATTTTCACGTTTCCTTTTGCCCGGTCGTATTGCAGAGACATTCAAGAGAGTAAGCAGAGATGTCGTTATAGCATTGGCCTTTTCAACGTCTGCCATTGCAACCCTCAGCGTTGATCAAGTCGAATTCAGAAAATCTTAAAGGCGTTGCCAAACAAGACCAAGCAGCTATGTTACAGATCACATGTCCGCGAAACGCGTCTGTCGCGACATACGGCCATGGTAAACACGGTCCGCCTCTTTTCCCCGTACCATATCTACAGAGCAGCCAACTAGTCCATGAGAGTGCTCTGTGTGGCGGAGAAGCCGTCTATAGCGAAGTCTATAACCCAGATCCTTAGTGGCGGTCGATTTAATACAGTAAGCACTTTAAAGACGTGTCCGCGTTGTCCATTTGTCTTCAACGATATTTTTGTAGCTTCCAACTGCCCTGGGTTATATCAAGAATTACAAGTTCGATTATCCACAGACAAATTCTCAGTTTACCGTGACCTGTGTTACCGGACACCTTACCGAATGTGATTTTGACGATGCACACCGAAAATGGAACAGTTGCGATCCGTTTTCTCTCTTCGACGCCCCTGTCTACACAAATACCGCCTCCGATAAGAAGGTCATAGAAACAAACCTTACACAGAATGCGAGGTCGAACGACACCCTGATGATTTGGACGGATTGTGACAGGGAAGGGGAACACATCGGTTTAGAGGTCGTAAATGTTTGCCGAAAGGCCAACAGGAACATCGTAATAAGGAGGGCACGTTTTAGTGCTATTATTGCTCAGTATGCACTTTTCCTCTATGGCTATTCTCGCAATAACACGTCTGCCAGACAAATACATAATGCTGCTCAGCACCCGGTAGACCTCGACCGTGCACAAGCCGCTGCAGTAGAAGCAAGAATCTTGCTCGACCTGAGGATAGGTGCTGCATTCACTAGAATGCAAACCCTCATACTACAAAACCGTTTTGCTCAAATCTCTGAGGGCCGCAATATCATATCTTATGGTAAGAAGACTCGCGTTCGTGAAAGGCGTCGTACTGACTCATTCTAGGACCATGCCAGTTTCCGACACTTGGCTTTGTTGTTCACAAATGGAATCTAGTGCAGAGCTTTGTCCCCGAACCATTCTGGTATATTCACCTGGCCTTGACCGGCTCAGAAGGAGAAGAGACCCTTTCAACTGGAAAAGAGGCCACATATTCGATCAAGAGCTTGCGGTTGCCCTTTACGATGGTGTCATGGCAAACCCCATCGCTCGGGTCATCCGTGTCACAAAGAAAGGTACAAAGAAATGGTAAACCTCAGCATGCCGAACCGTTTGTAGTCGTGCTAATATCGACCTCAGGAAGCCACTCCCATTGACAACAGTCGAGCTCCAGAAAGCCGGATCAAGATTACTCAAGCTTGCACCAAAGAAAGTCCTAGATGTATGTTCACCCCTTCTTAGCCTATACCAAGGCTGAATGGTTGGTCCGTAGATAGCGGAAAAGCTCTACCAACAAGGATTCCTATCATACCCTCGCACTGAGACGGATCAATTCGACAATGCCTTCGACTTCCAGACCCTGATACAAAAACAGACCGTCGATCCTAACTGGGGTCAATTCGCTACTTCGTACGTGCAAATCCTTGAATCTGCTCACTATCGGGCTCACTATCGGGATCGCTGACATGCCATGATAAGGTTGTGGGAAGGCGGTTTCTCGGTGCCGCGAAAGGGAAAGAAAGACGATAAAGCCCATCCTCCTATTCATCCGACGGCACACGTTGCAAACCTCGTTGGTGATGAGAAGAGGGTTTATGAATTCATTGCCCGACGGTTTTGGCGTGCTGCTCTAAAGACGCCGAAGGCTTTGAGACGACCGTAGAAGTTGACTGTGGAGGAGAGTTCTTCTCGGCGAAAGGTTAGTGTGCCAGTTCGTTCGTCGATTTGAAGCCTTCTGACAAGCGATGTATAGGTCTGATAGTGCTCGAGAGGAACTACCTACTCGTATACCCTTATGACAAGTGGGTGGGTCACGAGCTTCCGGATTTCGAGGAAGGACAAGAGTTCCAACCGTCGACTTGTGAACTTAAAGAGGGGCAAACGTCAAGACCAAGTCTGCTGACCGAAGCGGATCTGGTCACGCTCATGGACAAGAATGGAATTGGTGCGTTTATGATTAAGTTTTTAATAATATCTTTCGAGGAGTTGACAGGGTTTGGTAGGAACGGATGCAACAATTGCGCAGCATATACAGACAATTATTGACCGGGACTACGTCATAGAGAAGATGGAAGGCAACACTAAATATCTAATTCCCTCGAAGCTCGGAATTGGCCTGGTCGATGGGTACAACAAACTCGGGCTGGACAAGAGTCTCACCAAACCTCAATTACGACGAGAGGTACGGGTTTTGCGCCTGATTTCGTTCTTCGTCATCTCACTTTTGACAGACGGAACGGAGCATGGTTCAAGTCTGCGAGGGGACGAAGTCAAAGGCCGAGATGCTTGAAGAGACCATATCTCAGTACAAAGAGATGTTCATAATTGCCAAACGCGAATTCGAGAAAGTGGTTACCGTATGTTTTCCCAATCAGTTTCATTCTTCCTATGTCATCTCATTTGTTTCAAATAGAGTGTTCGTGAGTATCTGGATGGAACCAACAATCAAGGGAATGGTGGGCTCGGAGGTGGGGTGGAGGCCCAGGGGCCGATCCCCTGGTGATGGTGGGGAAGAGGCGGCAATCCTGGGCGGGGCAGAGGAGGACGAGCGCCGCGGGGTCAGGGAAGAGGCGGGGGCCGAGCTGGTCGAAATGCAAGTGGAACTAATGGTGGTGATTCTGATTTCGGTAAGCACAAAAAAGTTTTCTGCGGTCAACATATGAGAAGTAACGAGATTTCTGATTGCAATATCAAGATGGCAGCGATCCTCCTGCACCTGCACAACCATTGAACTCGTCGCGCCGAGGCAACTCAACATCAACAGCCGCTCGCCAAAGAAATGACGCAGGGAACAAGACCAATCCTCCGCCGCACCCAACTCGAATCAACCGCACCCAAGCTCCCAATACCAGTGCTGATGCGCCTTCTTGTGAATGCTCACAACCTGCAGTTCAACAAACAGTGACGAAGGAGACAGCAAGTAAAGGGAGAAAATTCTGGACGTGTAAGAGCCGTGGTTGCGGGTTTTTCCAATGGGCGAACGAGCAACCAGCTGTCATTCCAGCGAAGAGATCATACTCGGCAGTACGTCATAATCAATTAAAGTCAATGTTGTCCGTTTATCAAGGAGCTTTCAGAGACAAGACAACACGCCCAATGATACCCGGCTGTGCAAATGTTCGAAGCCTGCCGTTCTCCGCTCAGCTATGAAAGAGGGTGCTAATAAAGGTAGAGGGTTCTGGAAATGTGCTCAACCACCAGGCGAGCAATGTGACGATTTCTTTGAGTGGGATGACGAGCCGCCTCGATCGACACAGAATGCTGGGCCCGGTCCGAGTTCGCAGACTGGGCAATGCTTCAACGTAAGATCACCTGGGCACGCTCTTAGCTGTCGACGTCTGACTGTTTTCTCAGTGTAATCAGGTCGGACACTGGTCGAGTGGTAAGCCCCTGATCCATCTGCCAGAAATTTATTGACTCACGTATGCTAGCTTGTCCGAATGCTGCCAATAAGCGGAGTAAAAGTTTTGGTTCCTCATCCGGCCCTGCGACGTCGTCCGTGAGGTGCTTTACTTGTAATGAAGAAGGTCATTACAGCAATGGTAAATGGCTTTCAATCCCGTCACTACGTTTTCGTCCTGTACTGACAGCTGTTGAATAGCATGTCCGAAAGACAAAAACTATGGCAGCACAAATGCGAGGGCGTCCACGTCGAGCACAGGGTCCAGCAAAGGGGCGGATCCATGCTACAAATGCGGTCAGACTGGTCATTGGAGTAATGGTGAGTTGCATAAAGCTGCCTAACCGATCGCTTCTTTTTCTGACGGAAGTCTGGACCGTTCTGAAAGCATGTCCTGGTTCAACCTCGAGCGGGCAAAAATCGACGGCCAAATCTCGTGGCACCGGCAAGCGGGGTAGTCGACAACCTCGGGGTAGTACGTCAAAAACTGGAACAAAAGGTCGTGGACGAGGCGGTGGCAAGAAAATGTCTGCATTTGGAGCGCCTGATGGACACCCATAACTGTACGAACGACGAAACACTGTCCCTTGGATATACTACACAATGTATTTCTAGCACTTGACATGATGAACGCAATGGATTTCTCCCATGTCGCGAGTCTATTACGCTTCGGGCATTACCCCAATAAGTAGGTACCCCGCAGGCGACATGGGGATAGCCACCCATCCACTCCATACCCCGATCGGAGGGTGCCTTACAAGCCACCCAATGGGTACGACAGCCAGGTTGAGGTCATCCAGTGAGTATCTGAGCTTCCAAAGTTCTTGGCAATGGGCATGCAGCTCAAGTGACAGTCAACTGATAGTGGCAGTCTTTGGCATATGGCTCCTCGTCTTATCTCGAGTTGAACACATGTCACTCACGATTCACAGCTTGCTGAACGGCTCGGACGTCGTCGATTATGAGATCCGCCTGTGGTACAATATGGACCCTGCATAACTCAAATTGCGCCAATCGCCCACCTTCAGACCCGAAGCAAACCTGCATCCTCACAAACTGTGTACTACGATGCGGTCCTAGGGTGACATGATGCCCCTTGCGCCCTCTTAGAATCAATGCATTACAGTAACGATTCACGATCACCACGGGTTCAGACTATCCACCTTCTGAACGTCGCCTAACCTCGGTCTCTAGAAATCATGGAGAAGCGGCAAATTCCAAACCTTACCGTGTGCCGAACTCCTACTCGGATCTCTTATGGAAGCCCCATGGGTTATTGCTCAAACGTTGCTTGGAAGCGGACATGCCGAATGCTTTGCTAGTCTGCCTGGACTCAATTGGTACAAATACCCATGTCTGACCGAATGCAGATTTCCTTGCGCTCTGGCACCTTCTTCCATTGGCTCAACCTTGATTTAGTTCATCGTTCGCCATGTCTTCCAGCTCCAGTCTCAAGAAGGAAGCATCCTTCGAGGAAACCATTGAAACCACGGGCAGGGATGTGGAAAAGGTCCCTGATTACACAGAAGAAGAGTACAAGCACATTCTGAAGAAGATTGACAAACAACTCCTTCCGTTTGTGTCGATTCTGTACCTTCTGTCGTTTTTGTGAGTGTTATGTGCATGTTGCAAGGTTTTCAATCTTTTACTAACGACGTCATCAGGGATCGAGCGAATATTGGTAACGCCAAGATCGCTGGCCTTGCAAAGGATCTCAATTTGCAGGGCTTACAATACAACGTCGTAAGTATCATGCTGGATTATTTGAGACACACTGCTGACAGTAATTGTGTTAGATTGCTGGTGTCTTTTTCGTACGTGAACACCATTTTTGCAGCTGAGACGGGGCTCAAATGTCCTCAGATCCCCTATGCATTTGCAGAGGTGCCATCGTGCGTAATTCTACATCACCCTCCGATACGGATCTCTGATATTCTATGTAGGAACATCTGTTTGAAGCTTTTCAGGCCCTCAATCTGGATTCCATCCATCATGGTTGCATGGGGTAAGCAATACACTGTCAGAGCTCGTGTTCGTGTTTCTAACCTACAACCAGGTATCGTGATGACACTCATGAGTTTGACCCATACCTATGATGGGCTCATTGTGTACGTTTCACCCGATTAATCTTTGCGCTTAGTACACCAGATTTACGAGATCGCCGCAGTTGCCGTATCTTCCTCGGTCTCACTGAAGCTGGTCTGTTCCCTGGTGTAAGTAATTTTCACCTCTCGAATATCGCACTAAATCCTGACTCGATTGCCCCAGATCACTTACTACCTCTCCCTCTGGTACCGCAAGCGTGATGTCGCGGTCCGTATCGCAATTTTCTTCTCGGCCGCAACACTTGCAGGTGCGGATCACAGAGTTATTTTGGTCTCATGATCACATTGCTGACCTCCTCGACTCGGCTCATTAGGCGCTTTCGGTGGTATCCTTGCGTGAGTTCCGGTCCTCGGTGCGGTTCATGGAGCTTGCCGCTGACATCTCACTAGCTTTGGCATTGAGAAGATGGAAGGTATTGGTGGACTTCATGGCTGGCAATGGATTGTGAGCAGCACTCTCTCATACGAGTGAAGACATGTTCTAACTTGATTCATCAGTTCTGCCTTGAGGGAATCGCCACTGTTCTTGTCGCCGTCGTCTCTTACTTCTTCATGCACGACGTGAGTACATTTCAATTCTGCCAGCTTTCTTACATTTCTGAAGGGTTTGTTAGTATCCTGCAACTGCCAAGTTCCTGAACGAGCGCGAACGCGCAATTCGTCATCCACACTCTCCAGGAGGACACCCAGGGCCAATCCAGACACTTTGACAAGAAGTTCATTTGGCAAGCAGTCACCGATTACAAGACCTATGTGCAGATGGGCATCTACCTTGGTCTTTTGACGACTGTATACGCTATCGCTCTCTTCATCCCCACCATCATTAATGAACTCGGTGAGCTTGTTCAAACATCATATACGACTTGAATCTGACGATTCCCGTGTTCCAGGCTACTCCTCCGCCAGGGCTCAGCTTTTGACTGTCCCCGTTTTCGTTGCTGGCTGTCTTACCACCGTTCTTTGTAAGTTCCAACCATCGTCAATCTATATGTCTGACTCAACGACCTCCAGTCGGTTGGCTATCAGACAGATACGTTATCCGTGGTCCCTTCGTTATTGGAAGCTGCCTCCTCTCATTGATTGGCTTCATTGTCTTGTACACACAAACAACGCCCGGCGCATCCTACGTCGGAGCCATCCTCGCTGCTATGGGTGCTTATCCCACCATTGCCATTGATCTTGCTTGGGCTGGAAGCGCTGTTGGTGGAGACATCCAGAAGGGTGTCGTCCTCGCCATGGTTGTCGGTACCGGAAACTTGGGAGGTATCTGCTCTTCCTTCGTCTACATTACTCCTCCTCGCTTCCATATCGGCCATGGAACCATCATGGGCTGGCTAGGACTCTCGTAAGTGGCTCCCAGCATATTCCCCCGGACAGAGTTCTGATGAATTGCGTTTGTAGGATCGTTCTCAGTGTGTTTGCTATGTGGGACTACAACAGGTTGAACAAGAAGAATATTGCTATTTGCGAACGCGAGGGCGTTGACGACAGCCGGCGTCATGAGTTCAGGGAGATGGGCAACAAGAGCCCTCTCTTCCGGTCAGTTCATCTCTCCCTTGGCGACTACAGCCCATCTGACTTGATTCTGAACAGCTACACCATCTAAGTCGGCAAAATGCACCTTGTGTGGACTGCTCCTTTAATAGTAATATATTACTACATCAACCTAGTAATAGTAGTATTTCTTTCATCATTTGTACACATAGTAGAGACTGTCATCCCAATAAATTTCCTTTAAATTCTCATAGCAACTTGTCTAGTTTCGACCTGTGCTAGATTGTAGTTACCTCCACCAAAGAGTCCATGTCCGGGGTGCCTGGCGTTCTTCTACCTTGGACCTGTTGGGAGGAGGAATATAGCAAGCAATAGCTCCGAACGTCCTTGATTCACACATGGGCCCAAATCCGTTAGGAAACCGGAATTCCCTGCCGGCAATGCTTAGCAGTGCGTATGAATGTTGTAGATGCACATCGTGATAACTCACTCGGGCTGGAAATTCCCGGCTGCAGCTACGGAGTCTCCAGCTTCACTAGATGTGTGAATGGAGATGTGTATCCCGGTGCCACAACCGACGCTGAAGTGACGAACCCAAGGTCAGGTTTCCTGTGCCTCCTCCGAGATGGACGAGCAATGCGTACCAGGGAATCCAGTCCGTCCCGGTGCGAATCGAGCGGTGGTTGTGCCAGCACTCTGGGCATCGCACACCCAGGTCGTTTGATCCAGCAGTGACGGGGCTGAGGGTAGAGAAACCACAGATGCGAAGTTGGAATTTGCCTCTAGGCTCAGCCCGCAACATGCGCTGCATATCCACCGGGCCATCGATAGTCCTGCGCTCATCCCATTGCATAAGGGCAAGCTTGCGAAGGGCGATCGAGAGGATGCCAGGACGATCCTGATATATACCGAGTAAGACGTTCTTGAAAATCTATTGAAGGAAAAGACACAATGAAGAGGTATGTAGCTGAACGAGGGGTCCGATAACGTACTTGCTGATTCAAACAAACGCTCTCCGGCAGAAAGAGCTGACTCCCGTACACGTCGAGTATCTCTATGTGGTGTTCAATAATCCTTGACGGTATCCCTTGGTTCCGCGAGTGACGGGCGAGAGCTTTGAGGCTATACGAAGAGACGGTTGATCAGTAGACGCCGACTGCAGGAAGGAGAATAGGACCTCACATAATAGCATCGATTTCGTGCTTTGAGATTAGAAACTCAGCATGAAGCTTCGAAATCCGTTTGCTCTTGTTAACGAATGCCCAGGGAATCTTCTCTAACAGGACGAAGATTACTTGTCGCGTTCGGGATGCAGTGGTCATCGCTTTGATCTTGTCCTGACCCGCATTCAATCTCTGGATTATGTCCATTAGAGTGCTTCGACAGCGACAAACAGTAGTGACGAGCTTCAGGTCTTCCTCAGAGCCAGGTTCAAGCCAACCTTGCCCATTTTTGAGCAAGACCAACAGAGAGCGGAGAGTAGACCCAGATAGCTGGGCGAGCTGCTCTTGAAGCTCCCGGTGCACAGCGCTTCCTCCAGAAGTCTGGCGCAGAAGCTCCGTTAGCTTCAACGCCGTATCATGGAGGTTCTCCGTGACCTGCTCAAGGTCTGAGAAGCGTGACCTGATGAGGTCGAGAGGAGTGTTGGCCCGGGTAGAGCAGGAAAAGACAAGGGGTCTGTCACGGAATTGATCAAATTGAATGAATATGCCAAGTATAGCGTAGAGAAACTACTAACCGACGACATTGACGGTGTAGTGATTTGTTACGAAGTCCCCTTGAACTTGCGTGAACTGGCCTCCATGGATGGTGACTTTTGTCGCGCTAGCGAATGACATGAGAACAGGTGCGAAATGGTGCAGAATAATCGTCAAATTTTGGATCCTCTAAATACTTTGCCTCCATTTATAGCATTAATGTCCTTGAATACTACTTGAAAAGCTGTCAGTAAAGTCTCCGAAACTCCGCAAATAAAATACCAATAGCTGTGAAATCCTGCCCCACGGAGGACAGACTCGCGCCACCAAGATACTAGAGTCGAACCCTGCAAAACTCTTGCCACATGACGCGTCGTTTATGTAGGCGTTGAGATGAATTCAGCTAAAAGCACCAGAAATTCACAGGTGGAGAACACGGGGATCACAAACAGTGCACATTGCGCGCATTGCCACTGCCCTTTCGGGATTTGATAACTCAGGGAATAAGGTTTTGTCAGCGTCCCTGGCACGCAATGTGTTCGCTTGCTTTTCTGGCATGTGGGATGGTTCCTGCCATCGATGTCCAGAGCTTTTGTACTTGGGATGGGAAATGCGGAATGTTGCGTGTTGCTGCCCCTAACAGCGGAGCTGGTAATCCTCGGTGACAACCGTTTGTCCCTCCGAGCGTGTTCGAGATAACATTGTTCAAGGTTTGTTTTGAATAACCACAGCGTTACTCGCCAACAGGAAGTCTTGTTGATTAACTATGTAAGTCAAAGATGGGTCAGTATGTCAGATGATTTGAGTATCCTTTGGTAGAGGCCCTTGCCGCCAGTGATCTACTATGGCCCCCGAAATTTGCCCGTCGGTTAGGTTTGAGATAGGGCGCCAGAGCACTGCCCTCCCGAAGCTGTCAGCAGGCGCCTACATCGGCGACCGCCGTGTCCCAAGGCCTCAAGCTACAGAATCCTGTATCAGGAATAACGATATTGAGTAAAATGCATGCAGACTGAACTTTGAAAGCCAGCCACGGCAAGGGAAATACGGTCCGAATGTCCTGAATTCGAAATGACAGGAAACGTTCTATCTTCATCTGGTAAGTAAATGCGGGATCTCTGCAAGATGAATTTGAAAACAGACGGAAAAACGGAGTACATTACGACGGCGATCAGAGCGCTTCTCGAGGTCGCCGTGGCTAGCGAAGAGATAAAGACGCGTCGTGTGAGGCGGCTTGCGTGCGGAGTGCTGAAAAGCAGAGCAATCAAGGTCACGACGGCCTCGGACTATAGAATGTTAGACACGCAAAGATAAGCGATTTCAATAACAGATTAGGATGAGAACGAGAATGGTTAGGCACTGGCCTATAGAGAACAGTGCGACGAGTGCGGAATGCAGCTTGGCCTGAATTACCTTCACTAGACATGCGCCATCTTGGTAAACGATAGTTAGCGGGAGCCTACGAGTGGCGGAATAATAAGCCTGCAGCGATCCGTGTGGTTCCAGGTCGAGGTCACGTTATTGTTCTTCATTTGTCCAGTAACTTTCGCGCCCTGCCCAGTCGCGTTTCCGTTTGACAACAAAGATAGCATTCGTACACAGCACGACAGTTGTTTGTACACTTTGAGTAGGTATCCGCGGGATATTTTACGCCTTCTTGACGTTGACAACGATTCCGTGGTTGAGTGCCCTACTGTACGGGCAAGCCTAGACGCGTACAAAGGAGATTGGTTGAGCTTCCGGTCTTCTTTATTCGCGAAAGTAGAGGTATACCTCATGTCCAGCTTTCAACACGTCCTCCGGGACGTTCTCGACTTCGATATCCACCGCCAATCCGAAGCCACCAACTTCCTGGGCTTCTCCAATGTGGACATGGGTGCGGACGACAGCATCCTTGGCGCTTTCAGGTTTCCCTAATTTACGAGCGGACAGCTGAATTGCTCCAAGAAGACAGGCTGAAATACGTGCATCGGCGTTAAGACGAGTAACGAACAGGAAAGACTCGGAAACTCACAAGCATATCCCATAGCAAACAGCTGCTCAGGATTAGCACCCTTTCCAGTGCCCCTAGTTCCTTTGGCATAGCTAGGTCAAGCTCAAGCTTTCCGGATTTTGTCTCGCCATTGCGACCTTCCCCTTGGCTGTCGCGTGGGCTGTGTACTGGTGGCGTCATGTCAAACTACCCTCAATCGCGTTAAACCGTAGCTGTCGTTACCTTAACGTCTTTGAGAGTAAGGAAATTCCTCCTTTGAACACCAGAGATGCGTGAAACGGGGACGAGACGGGGAACAGAGCGGGCTAAACGTGCGACGTTCATGAGAGGCGGTCGAGTTGCAAGCCAAGCCCACCGATAACATGGCCCTACTTACCGGCTTACGTCATCAAGTGGCACTGCTCTGTTACAACTGTGACATGGATCACACAAAGGAGCGACCACGACGCCCCATCTATGGACCCCAACTTCCAGTCGCGGTGTAAACGGGCGCAAGAAGAGACAACATCTCCAATAAACACAACGAAAAGGCCCGGATAAACATCCCACATTGTACGAGACCCCACTCTTAGAGAGCAAGTATAATAATGTTGGGCCTCGGGAATCACATCATCAAAGAGACGCAAGACATGTCCGCCGACGAACTCATGCTCCACGAGGAGGCCATGTGTACTGATGATGCACTTCTAATCTTCTGCAGCAGGAGCTTTCTGGTATCTCTATGAATTTCCGTCCCTCCATAGTTGTTCTGTAACGATCATGGGAGGGCAAGTCGTTTTGGACTGGTTCTGGAGGCATCGACTGGATTACAGTGGAGACCAAAAAGTCGGAATCAAAGATTGGCAACTACCCTCGCCGGCGAGCAGGGACTTCTATTCCCTTTCCAGCCTCCTTGGCCATCGTCACCGCGTTCAAGCGAAAATTTCCAGATGTCTGAGTAATTGGGTATCAAAGACATAGCATTTTGGGAGACAAAGAGATGTTTGCTAACGTCGAATCCAACCCGAGAATCAAATCAAGCATTTTCTAACATATCGTCTCAATTAGGCCTCCCGACGGCCAACTTTGCTCGTGGTCAGACGTCGAAACCCGGGGAGCTGGCAAAAGACTGGAAACTTATAATCGCCCAAGCAGCTTCATATGCCCGATGCATCTTTGCCTCAGCTGACAATCGCTACTTGTTCCAGCCTTCACCCTCCATTACCAAACCTCGCATTTCCGCCTTGCAGTATTTCACCGAGGAGGCCTGTTGGCTTCGAAGGCCATGAAGTTGGCAAAGTACGAGGGCTTTTATTCTTTCGTCTCGACAATCGTTGGCATATTGAGTTGGACCAGCTCGCCCAGGCAGGATACCAAACGGGACAAAGTCATTCTCATTTCAAATTTAACAACCACCTATATCACATCAAGCATGTCTGTCGTCGCAACACAATCCGTGGACGTGGTACTCGCGTCTTTCTACTCTCTCTTGAGCCGGATAATATATGTCAAGAAGGGAATGTCAAGCAGCCATTTGCCTCAGAATCAACAGCTCTACGACTAAACGATTTAGACCTCTTTCTAGGCCATCACCCGAAATACCCAATGAAAACATACAGCTTCCCATCGATTCACTCCCACGCCGTTTCATTCTCAAATGTTCTCACCCGCCAGTCTATCTAGACAAGGAGGAAGACATTTTCGCTTCTGTGAAAAGTACGTTGGGATCGTCCATATTATATGTGGCTACGACGCAGACCAAATCAAACTGCCCGAGGACATTGCTCCCTGGAACTTGGATAGCATTCCACCTCCGACTTGCATCGAATGCCGCCTGCATCGCCATATCCTCATCCGGGATATTGGCGAGCCCTTGTCGTCTGCGCGAGGGCCAAAACCCTTGCACTTGCCCTAGTACATGCAATGATTGGTAACGTCTTACGCACTGGCACTGTTTACTTCACAAGAATTCAATACCTCTAGGCATTGCGCTCTTTTACGAAGGAAATTATCTGCATCGGGACATCAGCAGCCGCAACATCCTCTTGCTCTCGGCTGAAGAGCAACGCCTAGTTCCACCTCTGTGAGTCGTCCAATTTATACCTGACTCCGCCTAATGTATTGACATGTGGATATGTTAGTCTAAGTGGAATTGTTCCCAGTGGACACTGTATTGCTGTGCTCATTGATGGTGATGCTGCAAAGAGGTGGGGGGACAGTGCAGAGGCATCCTCTCATTTCAGTGTGTCATCCCTGTGTCCAAGCAATGCAACTTTTTGAACTTCGTCCTGGACAGGGCACGAAACCTTTGTCTCTCGACGTGTTTCTGACGGATGGCGTAACAATCAAGGTATCATCCACACTAGATGATCTTGAATCCTTTTTCTGGGTTCTGCTATACACAGTATTGTCTCAAATCCCTCCTTTCAAAAGAACTGAAGTGGAGCAGCTATGGTGGATGTGGTTTACCCATGATTCCCTTGCTGAGGTTGACAGTGGAAAAACATCAATTGTGAATCGTATGCGTAAGACCAACTGGAACACAGGCCTCTCAAAATACTGGCAAGTATTCAATGGTCTGTTATCTGATTGGAGAGAGCTGTTGGTGCGTGGTCAAGAGCAACTGGAGGAGATGGAACAATTGGATTTAGAAGCGGTGAAAGACTTATCAAAGGAAGTCTATATCGACTTTGTCAAGGCCGAGTTTAAGCACATAGATGGTCTCCCAGATGACTGGCCTGCCTGAGAGTAGCGATAGCACCCTTATAGGTTGGACGTTGCAAAGTAATAACTTGATACGGTTTCTCCAAGACCTTGAGTCGAGTTGGATGATACATCTGAGCCCAGTACACGACAAAATGATCAATTAATGCAATATCACAGATAGAGTATTCAAACACGATACAGTTTTAGGGGGACTGTGTGCAAATCAAAAGTCACAGGTATTGATGTAGCCAGGCTATAACATGGTTACGTCGTCCGGATTACTGGCCTTTTTTACAACCTCGGGCTGCGAATCAGTGGGTGCAGTAAATTAGCATTACGTTGTTTAGAGTAATTTCCTATAAATGCTCGCTCCCGACCGGATGTTTCGGATTTTCACCTGCAGTGTTGCTATACCACGATTCACATTAGGGCTACGTTGGATACATTAGCACATTGTATATTAAATAGTCCAACTTTAGCCCGATTCTTCAACCTCACCTTTTCTTTCGCCAAGTCGAATAGCCAAGGCAGTCAAACCTCCCAGAATGCGATAGCTCGAGCAGAAAGCAGCCATTTGAACTTCAATTGTCCACTATTATACCAAGAAATCAAAATGAGAGAGGTGAGAAGTAAGACCAAGGATAAAACGGGTGATTATAGACATCAGTCAATCTAAGCAGGAGTAGGCTACCACGGTATTGTACACGAACATAAATAGTGGACTTGCACTTCACTCCGGCGTGAAAAATGGAAAATGAAGAATCGGAGCCGAGGCAATGTTCTTGGGAGCAAGGTTGAGGGAGTACAGGGCAAGTGCAGGGAGAAAAGGAAAGTAAGGCAGTCTCGAAGGAAGCATAAGAAGGAAGGACGATGGTGGAGAAGAAGTCGAATGGTAAGGGCTTTATAGTCGAATGGTAAGGGGGTTTTATTATGATCAGTGTCAACAATGGCCGTTCATGACACCCAAATAAGCACATTGACTCCTAAACCCTGGTTGCTGGCAATATTATAGGCACAAACAAAACAAGGCCCTGGAGCGCGCCTGATGACAGCGTTTTTGCCTCTCTCAGAGCACCATGCTCTCGCCAGTGCCTCCGCACCCTTGCCTGTCGCGTTGATAACCAACACGCAATTGTCAATCTCCTCTGTCGATGCATCCTTCAGGTCCTCGACATTCCAGACATGCCTTTGGAATTTCCGGAGCTCCCTCATATGCACCGGATGTCCTTGAGCACCACCCTCGCAGACTGGCGGGGTGACGAAGACTGGGTTAGCGTAGAGTGTGTAAGTGACAGCCGCCTCATTGTCGACCTTGAATGTGATGCTGGCCCTGTATTCGGTTTCCTGTTCGATTTCCTCCTTCGACATTTTGCTGCTCTTCGCAGCGAATTTCGCATCGAGTGCAAGTGCCTTGACTCGAATGCTTGTCACGGTACATGTTGTCATCTGGCGCACTGGGGGCTCCGGATACGTCCAGCGGGACTCATCCTTCTTGATCTCCGCCATTCACTGATGCACGTCTTCACCGTCTTTGAGGCGAACAGTTTCCTCGCCATCATCAGGACGGGACCCAATGTATATGGTACGATCGCCATCGTGTTTGAGGGGCGCGACTCGACGCGCTTTGAGCCGGATGTACTTGCTTTTTGGTCCTTCGATCGGTGGGCAAGGCCCAATCCACCCAGAGACCGACTTGACCCCGGGAAGACAACCCAGGACCCGACCTAACACCGTACGAGTTCGCCAATAACTCCGTTGCGGCAGAGAGAGCCCGTTCTCAAAATAATAGCCGACGCCGAGAGTGTCGCTGAGAGATGGGGTGCATAGGACAAGAGCGGCCATGATCTTGAAGGCGGCAAACTTGCCTGGGAGGACCACGCCAAATAACCAGTCCCACATATCCGGCTTCACCACTGAACCACTGCGAAGGTTACTGTAGACATCCTCCGCATAGTCGCGGGTCTCGTTCATGAATGGCCACTTCATGATTTCGGCAAATTGGAGGAGACCCTCCACTTGCATTTCGTGGACGCGGGAGTGAATTTCTAAATTCCTGCCTTCCATGTCGAAAGAATCATGCCAGGGATTCGATTCCTCGCCCTTCGCCTTTCCCTTGTCTTCTTCCCGGGAGTTTGATCCTACCCCTTCTGTCTTTGCCTCATCCTCTCCCTCGCTCTTTCTGGCCCCTTCATTTGCCCTCCTTTCCCTTCTCTTCCCGTTTCTCATCTGGATCCTTTTCAACATCCGCAAGTACGAGGTCAACGTTGCGAATCCAAAGGTCGGAGACGATCAGTTTTCCCAGGACATCCATCGTAAAGCCGGAGATCGAGGCGTCAGGAAAATGCTCGAGCCTTCGAGCCAACTCCTTCCCGACTATAACCTGCCATGAAAAATTCCATAAACCCAAACTCTGTTCTGCCCACCCATTGCAATCAACGCGATGCTAGATGTGCTGACGAAATCGACGAAGGCATCTCGGCGATGTAATAAGCTGTACAGGTCCGAGAGCGGCCCTCCAAATCTATCGTATTCCTGCCAGTTTGTAGAGTACCTAGAAAAGAGTGGATTGTATTGAATCTACAACTGGCTGCTGGCAGAATGGAGACAACATACGGTTTGATGCCAGTGAACTCACGCAGATCTTCCTAGTCTTGTTCGCGATTCCATCCAAGCCTACCTGGCCCTCTTTGCAGCTCGTGAAGTCGGCGCAACAATTTCTTTGCTGGGAGGTTAGGGATAGTTGCATAGCTGACAAGTATCGTCTCATCGTGGTATTTCCCAAATATTCTCTGATGATCCCAACACTCCATGCCAAACCCTTCCACTGTAACCGTGCCGGGATTGACATTCTCGTACTTGGGATCACTCTCGATGTCGAGAAAAGTGTAATCTTCATCAGTGGGCGGACTGTATCTGTCGCGCTCCCGCTTTTTGATAAACCGCTTTCAATGGTAGATCTCTGGACAGAGCACGTCAGCATGAACGACATGGTCAGAAGTCTGAACAATTACCAAGAGCGTCGTGTGGCATTTTAACGAATCCCTTGTATCGCTCGGTCCAAAAATCACTCTCCAGGTTCTTCCCTTCCCAATGGACCGAAGCACTGCAGTATGACGACCAGTCTCGTTGGTGCACCCGACAGGTGAGTGCCCCCGAAGATTTGCTCTCTGCCCAGAGTTCCATCTCCTGCAAAGCCTTCTCCAACTCCGACATTTCGGGGTCATCGACATCTGGGGCAGGCTGTTCGCATTTGGTTATGTCAATACTTGGGGCTGCGGCAAGGTGGGACCTTCGTTGGGTTTTTCCGTGTCTCCCGACACGCTAGACGCTGCAGTGGATTTGAGGTCTGCGAGTCGAACACTTGCACTATCGGAGATGTCATTGTAGTCATGCGCGGATGCTTCATGCAGCAGCTGCAGAGCGAATCTCGTCACTCGCCACGATGTCCTCCCGAAGCGTATCCCTCGTCCGAGGTAGAACATCAGGGAAGAGGCTGACGAGACTGTCGTTGAAACCTTTGATCTCAGAAATCAGGCTGATAAACTTTGCCTTGTCGCTAATAGCCCAGACTGTCTTCTTTCGGAACGATATGAACTCCTTGTAGTCCTTTGCCGATTTCTGCAAGCTTGAGTAGGCGTGCTTGAAAACAGCTCCAAAGAGGAACTGAGCGCTATCTGTCGATATCAAGGCAGACGCTTGGTCGGTTGTTGGCAACGGACCCGCCATCTTGACCAGTTCCGCTGGCCGCAGATAAGGCCTTTAAACCATATTTCTTCTGAAGCGCGCCAGTGTCCTCGAAGACTCGCTGAACGCATCCCAGCAGGCGCATTACCGTGGCTCTAATTTCTGGCCGATTGAGTCTAGGATCAATGAGAAGGTCGGGATCTGGCTGGCCACGCTGTACTTTTGCCAACCCAACAGCTTCTCCCCACATGAGGAGCCGCGCCCTCTCAACCTCGAGCTTCACTCGCACGATCTCCGTGTCGAGCCCATAGTTTCTGCCTGCGACCACAGTGTCGAAGACCTGGACGCAGGTGTTCCATAGCGTCACCATACTGACTGCCACCAGAACAAGCTCTGCAGCCTCCATGATCGGCTGTTAGTAACAGAGGTTCAAATGGGTGTAGAAAAATCCTCAGAGACAATTGAAAAGCGAGACGATGGCGGGAATGGCGAGGAGTGATTGGGGTATGTTATTGCGCAATGACTGGATATTAGCCAAAGAATGGATGAACTAGAACGTCTGGGCAAGTGTTAGAGGGTAATGAGCTGAGATCGGGATGATGCCGGTGGGAAAAGGTGCCACTAGAAAGGAGGAGCGGAATATTTTCAATGCAGGATGGATTAGTTAGACCAGATCAATTGAATCTGCGACAACTTGTTGAAGAGTTGAGGAAGGGTATCAGACGGGGAAGGACGCAAAGGTAATAACACCCATTATAGAGCACATCTACATCGCCCTTGGCAAACGTTGACAAATTGACGGTAGTGCTGACTCTGCTCCTGACCTTTTTCACATCATGCTGGTGAATTCACAGCCTGAGTTTATCGGGACCATGACAATCGGTCCTGATCTGAAAGAGATTGTGGGATTACTTACACAACCTAGAAGCAGCACGAATGGCTGGGAAAACTACCTTGCATAATGCATTACAGATGTATGTCCGGCCCAGTTTAGAAAGATTTGCCCATGTCGAAACTCCAAATCGTTCAAGAATATATGGCGGTGACACCTTCGGAGATGGCTATCATAAAAATGACAATATTGGCGGGCTAACAGACAAGACTACCTGGGAAGGCAAGGCAAGATGCTTCAAGGCATCCCGAAACCTTTTGACTTTCCTGGTTCTTGTAACGAATAACAGACTGTATTTGAAGGCGGAGGTTTGAGAGTGAAGAAAAATGCATTTCTATAAGCGGTAATACTACGCCTATGAGGAGATCATTCCTTTCAACGATCATGTTCATCTCACGGCCATGACCAGGATCACAAACTTGGGACGAAAACGAACCTATCTTGAGGCCGGCTGGGGAAATGGAGAGCAGGACACCCAGGAGGCAGAAGCACCACTATCAGCAACGGACCATGTTGAGGAGTCCAATGGATCAGCACCTCCGAAGAAGAAACGGAAGCGGACGAAGCCTTCGATGAGAGACGGGAATACTGGGGTCAAGGCTGCTCAGGCTGCAGCAGAGCGAGTCGAAAGGAGGCGCTGAAAGCGAAGGCCTTGCAAGATGGTGATCTATCCGGCCTCAGTAAATCGGCGAAGAAAAAGCTCAGGGACAAGAAAATGAGAGAAAGGCCCGAAGAGCCTCCGGGTATGTCAGAAATTAACGACATATCCTGACCTTGTCCTAACACGCATTGTAGCACCTTACTTTGACCCTTCAGAAAGGCGAAGAATGAAACGGCAATTTGACAAGTTCGAGGCCACAATATGCTTCGTTTGTCGTGAAAAGGACACCCTGCTAGAGAATGCCCACAATCCGAAGGAATCAGGGGAAAAGACCACTTGGTTGGGATCTGTTACCGGTGGGTCCTCAAATACATTCAGGATTGCCTCGTTGAATTCATATTCTGTTGTTGCGAACTTCAGTTGTGGATCTGAGAACCATACTTTATCGCACTGCAGAAAACTCGCCGATCCAGAAAACCCATTGCCGTTCGCTTCATGCTTCGTTTGCAACACAAAAGGGCACCTGGCGTCTTCATGTCCACAGAACAAGGAGAAAGGTGTATACCCCAACGGAGGTTGCTGCAAACTATGTGGAGAAACTACTCATTTGGCCAAAGATTGCAATTTGAGAAAAAGAGGTACTATCTTCTACAGCTTCGTTCGTGACGAAAATGATCTAATAAATTTTCAGATGAACCAACCAATACATCACTGCTTGGCACTGGGCGCGGTGCAGGAGCAGATGAAGATGACTTCCACCTGGTCAAGCGACAAAATGACGGCTATGATCGAGCAGAACGGAAGTTCCACAGGTCGACGGATGCCCAGACAGGAGCAAATAGGACGGCGAGTATCGGACACAAAAAGTTGTAAACTTCTAGTAGATACTCACAGTCTTTGGGCCTGCCCAGCAATGCTTCCTTCACTCACGGAAACCCAGTAAAAGTTCTAATTCTCATTTGGATTACATCTCGGCATACGCGAGTACATGCAAAATAACGTATAAATAACTAGCAAGATACATTATCATGAGTATCATGACGAAACGGCGTCCTTTCTTTCGACACTGAATCCTTGTCGCTTTCGCTATTTTCTCGCCGCTCATCTGGCTAGCGACATCCATGTCTTGGATAGTTTGAACAGGACCCTTGAACCAGTGAATACCACCGTATACCGGGAGGTAGTAGTATCCAATAGCAAGGGCGAGGGTGCCTCCCATACCGCTATGGTGTAGTTAAATGACTCCTTGTCAGGATTGGGGCTGCGGGGAACAGGAAGACAACGATAATGAAGACCATCCATGTGACTGCAGTTGCTGCAACAGGCATGGACTGTGGAAAGAACATGAGCGGGAGGCCAAATTCAGATACGGTTTGGGAAGACTCACGAGTCTGCCAAGAGAGAAAGGTCCTCTCTTGACCTCTTTCTGGCCAATGAACCTGGCGGCGATAGGGATTGAGTAGGCAAGGTATTGGCCGGTGACCACCAAGGAGAAGATGGCACCGATGGCGCTGGGTCCAGCGAAGGCGAGGAGGCCGAGCAACAATGACACGCCGGCAGCGAACCAAACTGCGTTCACGGGAGCATGGGTGCGCTTGTTGACGTTGTAGAGCCAGAACGACAAGGGGAGACCTCCATCTCTGGAGAAGGCGAAGATTTGGCGAGAGCAAGTGGTGAGCTGCAAAACAAAATGGCATCAGTAAGGAGATCCGACCGAGAAGCTGTATGACCCTTCGACTTACCATGCTCATTCCGATGGAGAATCTATCCAAAGTGAAAAAGGGGAGCGAATCAGCATGGATGATCCCAGACTGGAATCGAAAAGAGAAGTGTTACGTACTGGACAATGATGATCCAGGCCCAGAAGGCGAGAGTACCTCGTTGGCCAAAGGAGTTGAAGAGGATCTAGTAAGTAGTAACCCCTATGAGTGTGGGACAGAAGACCATCAGAGACGGGTACATACAGCTGCCATAGGTTGGCCAATTGGGCTGGCCAAGATGCTCTCAAGGTCCTTGCCCATGCAGAAGGCCAGAGCCACGTTAATGCCTACGCCAGTGAATGTCAAAGTCAGCCTGGGAGGTATGAGGGGGTGGCTCTGACTTACCCCATCCAATGATACTGCTGGTGGTTGCGCAGCGGTGATCATAGCGAAGGGAATCGCGGTATTGGCATTTCGGGCTTCTTCACTGATGTGGACGGTGGAGTCAAAAGCACCGATGGTCCATAGAGGAGCCAAGAAGCTGAGAATGAATGCAAAGCCATTGTTCCAACCGGAGACTGGGTAATATCAATTAACACGGTGTTATATTCGATGAAATTATGAGCTCTCACAATTTTGGAAGTTGCCGAATGCGA